>OY757024.1:81629105-81810867 GCA_963580285.1 Lucinisca nassula | reverse complement strand
ACTTTGCTCCTCAGGAGCAAATTCTTTCCTTTAAGAGTAGACCACTTTTTCAGTGAGAGAGGGCTTATAGAAAAGCGAACCGGAAGTCCCGAAAGTTTTCTCCCTGTAAAAAATGGGGGAAAACTCTGCCAGGTGTTCCCATTATCCTTAAAAGATTAATAATTGTTTCGCGGCTTTCTGGAGCTATGGGAAGAAATGAGGCACCCACAATCTATGTTTTGAGCATATGTCGGAAAAATGGCATTTTCAGTCCAATGAATGGTACATGCATCTTTATTTAGTTGATTACTAATAAATAAAAGGTTATTTTAGCCGGAGAATATTTCACTACCTACATTCGCGTAAACTGACACAGTCTTCGCTGAAGAATGAGCCTTTTTCAGCTCATCAAGTTTACAAGTCCTTGAAATGAACACCCCTCTATGCCCTACTTTATACAGAGAAAACTGGGTTTATGGGATATACTTTATTATTCTTATTTCTGCTTCAGTAGATAGGTTGTGGGTACTCGTTAGAACCGCCTCAATCTAACGAACGCCCACAGCCTATGTTTGCAGTAAAAATAGGAAAAATATCACAGATTTTACCAGAACAGTAGCCATTTTCAGATATGTGAAAAAATGCACTATGTTGCTCGGGTGTGTTATCGTAACGTTCTGGGCTATCCAAAGAAAGATAAGCGAAAACGTTTGCCATATCGAGTGGCTGTGCTGGCTGATCTTATTTGTTTAATTTGTTTGATTTGTCCACTTCAACACGGTATAGGCCATTTTGGAGACGCTACTTCCAATTTTGTGGGACTTTTACCCGACAACATCTCGCATGGACGGTCCGACTCGCATCGCTTTGCCTGGGCAGGCTAACATCACTTGAACAAGTCCGTGAAATGAACACCCTCTAAACCCCACTTTATATAGAGAAAACTGAGGTTTACGGGGGTATACATTTTTTTCTTATTTCTGCTCCAAGACATAGGTTGTGGGTGCTCGTTAGAACCGCCTCAATGAGGCGGTTCTAACGAGTACCATCAACCTATCTTTTGAACATTTATAACAAAAATATTAAGGAATTTCATCAAAATAGTAGCCATTTTGGAGATGTGAAAAATGCACTATATCGCACGGGTGAGTTTTCGTAATGAGAGCCTCTTAGAGGTTTACCAGTACTCGTGTGCGGTCGGTTTCAAGTCTGCGTGGAAGCATCATGCAGCCCATCTATTTCTTCAAACCCAAATGGGCGGGGCGTGCTGGCAGATCTTTGTCTTTTCTGGCCGAAAGCTTTGTCATGCACTGGCTCTTGGTCATATAGCTTTCCATACACAATTTAACTTTAATATTTGGAATTCCTTTGGGGCCAAGATAGGGGGTACTTTTGTTTGATTTGAGGTTTCACGCCCCCGTCAACACTGTTAGGTCATTTTGGAGACGTTGCTTCCAATTTTGTGGGACTTTTACCCGACATTGAGATGAAATGACATCTCAAGCCCTGTCGCCCAATGAAACCAATAGGGTTTATTAGCATGGACGGTCCGCCTCGCACCGCGGTTCCTGGGCAGGCTTAGATCCTCTAAGCGGTTTACCAGTAGTAGTGTGCGGGCCGGATTCAGCTCTGCGCGGAAGCATCATGCAGCCCATATATTTCTTCAAGCCCCTATGGGCGGGGTGCCGTATAGGGGGTACTATTCGAACTGTTTTGGATAATCAGAGCACCAGGTAATTAGGCACAATAGGGATCACTTAGAAATATCTTGTCGATAAGTATGGTGTGTGTATTCATTAGAATCGCCTCGATGAGGTTATTCTACTGAGTACACACAGCATAACAGCGTGTTTACGTATTAGAATTACCTCACTGAGCCGATTCTGATGAGAACATACAAGGCACCATTTTCAAATTTGGTTTGTTTTTTAACGGCCTAGTCAACACTATTTTAGGTCATTTTTGAGCCGGTCAGTTTACCTATCCACACTTTTCCTGGGTAGGCTCATACGTAAGCGGTTAAGCAGTACAGTATACATTCTTTCGCCAGAAACTGACAACTGCCCTTCTTGAATCAGCGGAAAGAAGAGAATGACCGTAGAAAAGAGGCCATGGTCAATCTCCACGAAAGAATGTTGCCGAACCCCGCAGGTATCGAACCCGCGACCCCCTGATCACCAGTCAGCACGCATCTGAATGAGCTACCAAGGCCAGCTGCCTTTTTCAAAATAAAATCTAAGAAAACACCCTAAATAATTATTACTGCATGCTATTTTGAGCTGTTGGGATTCATTACGATAATACACCATTGCAACATAGTGTGTGGGTTTTTTTCACATCCCAAAAATGGCTACTTTTCAGACGAAAACCCTTGATTTTTTTCTTGTTTATAGAGATACCGCAAACAAAGGTTGTTGGTACACGTTAGAACCGCCTCATTGAGGCGGTTCTTACGAGTACCCACAACCTATATCTTGGAGCAGAAATAAGAATAATAATTTGTACCCCTGTAACCCAAAGCCGGGTTTGTGAGAGTGTTCATTTCACAGACTTGTTCACGGGATAATTATCTAGAGATGCAAAAACGACTTCGAATTAGTCAGTTTGTTTGTTTGAATTGAGGTTTAACGTCCCCGTCAACACTGTAAAGGTCATTTTGGAGACGTTGCTTCCAATTTTGTGGGACTTTAACCCGACATTGAGATGAAATGACATCTCAAGCCCTGTCGCCCAATAAAACCAATAGGGTTTATTAGCATGGACGGTCCGCCTCGCACCGCGGTTCCTGGACAGGCTTAGATCCTCTAAGCGGTTTACCAGTACTAGTGTGCGGGCCGGATTCAGCTCTGCGTGGAAGCATCATGCAGCCCATATATTTCTTCAAGCCCATATGGGCGGGGACCACGAATTAGCCAATGTAAACCAGTCATTCTTATTCGACTTACTTAAGTTTGAAACTTACTTAGTTACCTTCAATAAAGGGAAGCATTCGTGGTGTAGTGACTACGCTACTCGCCTTGTAAACCAGGGGTCGCAGGATCGATCCCGGGCTTCTCCAGTCTTTCGGATGAGTATTTAAACCGAGGTTCCGTCTCCGTATGACCTTAGCTGTTGGTGGGACGTAAAACCGAAACACTCACTCACTCACCTTCAATAAAGTGTCCATTTGTAAACAAAAGTATGAAGATAACTATATTCCACATTTTCGGTTCAGGAATCCAGAAAGCGATCTATTTCCAAAAAAAACCGCTGGCTGTTGAAATATATTCTTGGTCACTGGCTGTTTAAATATATTCTTGGTCAAAAAAGAAACGCTACAAACCTGTAAGTTTATAGGTTAGCACTACACAATACGGGGACTGTTGACACTAGGACTTGCACGATTAATCGGATAATTGATTAATCGATCGATAAATTTTACAAGAATCATTTTAATTACTGATTTGTTTGTAATCGATTATTTGATAAGTACAATTTTCTACTCAAAGTTGTGTCTTAAATGGCTGGATGAGTGGCAAACAGTGCAGACCCTGATGAGACGCTGCATTCTGTGGCGTCTCATCTGGGTCTACGCTGCTTACTCCGGACTATCTGTTCAAATACATATGGTAAGGTCCAACAGATGGTAGGTGTCATGCTCAGACAGAAAGCGAGAAATGTAAAATTATGACCAAATCTTCAGTGATATACTAATCGATTATCAATTACAACTGAAGGATTGATAATCGATTATCTTTTCAGCACCGATAAGCCAGCCCCAGTTTACACACTGAATAGACGTTCAAAACGTGCAGAACATAAATTTGTTCAGCGATTTTATTCCGGAGTTATCTTGCAATATGTCCCTGGAAATTTGTCATTGCAAAAGCACAGATGAAAATTTTCTTGCAGACAGATGAAGACTGGTAACCATGGACTTAAAAAGAAGAAGAACAAACATCAATTATTACATTATAAATATCTAAAAACTAGCTTAATGACAGGGATTTGAAATTTTAAAATCTATTTGAATAAGAAATTTAACAAATTTCGAAAAGCTAGTATTTCCATACATCACGTGAACAAGTCCATGAAATGAACACCTCTCTAAACCCCACTTTATATTGAGAAAACTGGGATTTACGGGGGTATACAATATTTTTCTAGTTTCTCCTCCAAGACATAGGTTGTGGGTACTCGTCAGAACCGCCTCATTGAGGCGGTTCTGACGAGCACCTGCAACCTATGTTTGCAGTACAAATAAGATAAATATCACGCTTTTTCATAAGAAAAGTAGCCGTTTTGGAGATGTGAAAAATGTTCTATGTCGCACGAGTGTGTAATCGTAACACGCGAGGATATTCGATTTTGGGAAAGAACACAAGGGTTAGAACAGAATGTCTATACCAAGCTGAAACTATGGATTTCCTTAAGCCAAGTTCTGCTCCGGAATGTCAGGTGGTGTTTTTCAGGTACTCCGGATTTCGCCCACCTCTGATTAACGATCGGATCGATATAAGTGGAATTATTTTGAAAGGGACATAAATGTATATCCAAAATGAAACTAAAAACTATAAGACTTTGTATGACCGTATTTAAGTAAAACAATCTTTCGAAAATAGCGCTTTACAAACCAATGCTCTTAACCAGGGATTGACGGGCTCAACCGTTTCATAGAATGTTGAAAAACGTTTATTCACCCTCATCACCGAAGAAACATCAGATGGCCCATGCTGATGATTAGTCTTATTACTAACTTAAAGATATATGCTTTAAATATCTGATTGGACTGGGCTAAAGGAAGTGTAGAGGATATTGGGAGTGTAAAAGTGGTGCGAATCGGACCGTAAATGCATAAAAAAACTCTTTCGGTTTCGTCGGACGGCAAGGCTTGAGATGTCATTTAATGTCAGTGTCGGGTAAACGCCCCACAAAATTGTAAGTTACTTCTCCGAATGACCTATATAGTGTTGTTATTGTTTTTTTTTTTTTTTTTTTTTTTTTTGGGGGGGGGGGGGGTGGGGGTGTGATGTGGGGGTGGGGGTGGGGGTGGAAGTTACGGCCCTTTCAAGAACATTTCACTCATATCGAGCCGATCGTTAATCAGAAGTTTTTATGTAGTAAAACTGGGGTTTAAGGGGGTATACATTATTTTTTCTTATTTTCTGCTCAAAAACATAGATTGTGGGTACTCGATAGAACCGCCTCAACGAGGCTGTTCTATTGAGTCCCCGCAATCTATGTTTTGAGCAGAATTAAAGAAAAATATCACAAATGTTCATCTTAAAATTTCTAGTTTTTGGCCAAAAAAGTGGCAATGTATTTGTGTAGGAGTGTTTTCATAATGGATCGGTTTTTTTTTTTGTGTTTTTTTTTTTTTTTGTGTGTGTGTGTGTGTGTGTGTGTGTGTGTGTGTGTGTGTGTGTGTGTGTGTGTGTGTGTGTGTGTGTGTGTGTGTGTTTTCATGCATCAAATGTGGCTTTTTAACTCTTTTTCTATGCTACAATGATTCCAATACCCTTGACTGTTTGGGACAATCCTGAAAGATTGATGATAACCAACGGACAAAATAAAATAAAATAAAAAGTTGAGTGTGTTAATGGTAAGGCGTAAAAAATAGTTGTGTTTCTACTAACATGCTGAACCGGCCCCGATAGCTCAGTTGGTAGAGTGTCCGATCCAGGGAGCGGGAGGTCTGGGGTTCGATCCCGGGCCGCGACATACCAAAGTCGTTAAAAATGGTACTAGTTGCTCCTCGCTTGGCACTCAGATTTACGGGGTAGAGGTAGGACTGGTCGATCCAGTGTCAGGATAATGTGACTGGGTGTGGTATCATGTAATGTGCCTGGGACATGATACTTCAGTGAGGCAGTACTATAAACGTGAGCATTGAGCTCCCTGTCGCAACCAGACACAGTCGTGATATGATTGAAAAATTGTTGAAAGCGACGTTAAACCCGAATTCACACACACACACACACACACTCTAACATGCTGAAAATTTTTTGGTCCGTAGGTAGGAGAAACTTTTTAATTTTTGTTTTATTTTTCCGCCCGAAAAAAACAGGGTCAGGCCTGTTTTTTTTTTTTTTTTTTTTGTATTTTGTACATGTTAATAAAGTGTCATGTTGAGACTTGCACTGTATATCATAAGTCATTTGAAATGCTCTAAATGTCAGCTCTGAAGTTTGGAAGGAACTAAATGCCAAAAACTACAAAATGGACATAAAACGCGAAATAACTATGGGATAATGCAAAGTTGACACAGGGAAGGGTCGGAAATGGAAAATGTAACGGTCGGTGATTTAATGTTTGTTCTGTTCTTTAATTGATAAAAAATAGAAGAGTCGGTGTGTGTGTGTGTGTGTGTGTGGGGGGGGGGGGGGGGGGGGGAAAGGGTCTGACGCAGGGTCAGTCGGGTTAGCGGAAACACGGCTATTTTTAGGCCTAACAAATGGAATTTTATGTGTAAGAACTTTTGTAAGTCAGTATATGTGTACATTCTGACATATCAAATTAATATATTACGAACCATTCGCAATAATTATGCAAATCTCTAACTGTTTGCATAAATGCCAGTAACCTTTACGCCCCAAGTACAAACAATGTCAATCGTTGTTTATTCATCATCGCGATGACAAATATATGCATTTATCCTGTTTTGGGGTCGATTCCTAATCGACCGGAAGTTACTCATCACGAGAACAAGACTGTGAAATGAAGACCCCCTGTACCCCACTTTATATAGAGAAAACTGGGGTTTACGGGTGTATATATTATTTTTCTTATTTTTGACCCAAGACATAGGTTGTAGGTACTCGTTAGAACCACCTCAATGAGGCGGTTCTAACGAGTACCCACAACTAACATTTGCAGTATTTGTCAGAAAAATATCACGGATATTCATCTGAAAAAAAATAGCCATTTTGGAGATGTGAAAAAATGCACTATGTCGCACGGGTGTGTAATATCGTAATGATATGAGGCGTAGTAGCCTCTGTTCCGCTCAGCACGGTCATCCCGAGGGTTGGATATGCCCATCTACAACAGAACCCCATACCAGATTCTTATAATCTATGAGGGCTCGTAGCTTTTTCCATCAGGCAGACCACGAAGAGTCAAGCCAAAGACGAACCAAGCACCAACCACTAATGAAATAAAATTTTGAATCTTGTAAGTTGGGGCCATCATCAAGTCAGAGACATGAAAGAGGGAAGCTTTGTCTTGTCTTTCACCCCATCTATGTTGATAATTTTGCATATGCTCTTACAAACATTCCTCGTACCAGATGAAGGAAATCTTAGCCTCAGTCTGAGAAATTCCTTACAAGGTTTAACTTGATGGCGAATCTTTCGCCTGCTTAACGCTTCGATTCTTTCTTGCAGCCACTCCAGAAGAAAATGTAGCCAGTATCTTTTATCCCTTTTTGTACCAAATGGAATCTTCCTCCTTGTATACAGCAGGAGTCCATTTCAAAATTTAGGGGTGTCGGGTTGTGTTTACTTTGGAAACTGGCTGAACGTTTTGCAACCAGTGCAGGCCCTGATCAGACGCCGCGTTCTGCGGCGTCTGATCTGGGTTTGCACTGTTTGTCAATTGCCCGCTTAGGGGTGTCTGGTACTAAATGGGTTAAAGGTGGGTCGCACTCACATTTGTCATCTCTATTTTATACCGGTCAAGTTGTCTATCAGCCAGAGCTGTTTTTCGCTGCGGTCTGTCAGAACCCACATTGTCCATCAGAGTGCACACATTCCATCTGCCAAATGTAAAAGTAATCTCCTTCGTCTTCTTTTTTCTTGCTCAACCGCTTAGCTGATTGTAGTTAATCAGTGAGAGGTTTTGTAGTAGACAGGACACTATTTCTAGCCCCATCCCCATGCTACGGGATGAGCAGTGCGATCCTAAAGAGGTCTGCTCAAAAGATCAGTTCACCTGCCGAATTCCCCTTACTACTTCACATGTATGGAAAGCAAAAAAAAAATACTGTAGAACCTAGTTGGTTGGTTGATTTGAGGTTTAACGTCCCCGTCAACACTGTAAATGTCATTTGGAGACGTTGCTTCCAATTTTGTGGGACTTTTACCCGACATTGAGATGAAATGACATCTCAAGCACTGTCGCCCAATGTAACCAATAGGGTTTATTAGCACGGACGGTCCGCCTCGCACCGCGGTTCCTGGACAGGCTTAGATCCTCTAAGCGGTTTACAAGTACTAGTGTGCAGGCCGGATTCAGCTCTGCGTGGAAGCAACATGCAGCCCATATATTTCTTCAAGCCCCTATGGGCGGGGGCCGTTGTAGAACCTAGCCGCCTGTGTGTTGGTCCGCAACTATCCTCCTTGGGCCTTTTGTGTGACTTGCATAATTGAACTTGCTGTGACAGTGTGCTCCCTTAAACATTTTCTGTACCTTTGATCATCATGGAGATCATTTTTCTAGTACTTTGGGAGCATTGTATTCATTGTTGCGTTATGAAAATATGTTAGTGTCACTGGTGAGGCCTAATTGAATGAAACTAGCTAGTCAGGCTAGAAACAAATATTTAGATATACAGTCCAACTTCGATGGCTAGAACCCCTTCGGGACCATGGAAATGTGTTCGAAACGGCGGTACTTCGAGCCACTGTTGCATACTTCCAGAAAACATAACATGGGTATTTTTGGACTTCTTTTCGGTGTTCTGTAACATAAATGTATGCTGTGTGTACTCATTAGAATCGCCTCATTGAGGTGATTCTAATGAGTACACACAGCATACATTTGCAAGATAAAAGTCGAAAATCTCCTTAATTACCCCACAGTTTTATCTTATGCAGAGGAATTCCCTAGGGACTCAAAAACGGGTTCGACTCAGCAATGGTAAACGAGCCATCGGTGTTCGAGCTATCGAAGTTCGACTGTATTTACGACAGGCCAACTCTTCCTGTGGATACGCTGATTGGTATGTGTGTTCGAGGCGCGCACTATTTTGACGACACTATCTCCTTTGGCTTGGTCCATTTATTGCAAGTAGCACATGGTACAGGCCTCTTTGGCCTTGTGCTTAAGAACGCTGACACTTACGCCCGGGTCGCATAGGAGATTATAAGAATCTTACATCGGTGTGAGGGGTGGGTGGAAAATTCCTCCCGATGGTCACTGTCCGGCATCACGATGCTTGCCGAGTGATGCCGGACCGTAACCCCGAGAGACGGATTTTTCTATCCACCCTTCACACCCATGTAGGATTCTTTTTCTTGCATACCTTCCATTTCTTAGAGCGGATTTTAATGCTGCAGTCACTTCAGTTACAGACGACCGCCATATTGTGATGACACTACAGGAATGTTTAGTCATGTCACGCACCATGCTGTGATGGCAGCCTTTACGACGGCGCATATGAGGCCGCATTCAACCACTGTCTTTATCAAACACGCGAGAATATTCGATTTTGGGTAAGAACACCAGGGTAAGAACAGGATGTCTATCCCAAGCTGAAACTATGGATTTCCTTAAGCCAAATTCTGCTCCGGAATGTCAGGTCACGGGTGTTTTTCAGGTACTATGAATTTCGCCCAGCTCTGATTAACGATCGGATCGATATAAGTGAAATTATTTTGAAAGGGACATACACGTATATCCAAAATCAAACTAAAAACTATTAGACTTTTTGTGTGACCGTATTTAAGTAAGACCATTTTCGAAAATAACGCTTTACAAACCAATGCTTTTAACCAGGGATTGACGGGCTCAGCCGTTTCATAGAATGTTGAAAAACGTTTATTCACCCTCATCACCGAAGAAACATCAGATAGCCCAGAAAGATGATTAGACTTATTACTAAGATATATGCATTAAATATCTGACTGGACTGGGCTAAAGGAAGTGAAGAGGATATTGGGAGTGTAAAAGAGACAATCCGAGAGTTTTACATATGTGTTTAAAAGAAGACTTAAACTCCGTTCAGAAAATCTGAATCATCGATTTTTTCGTTTCTTCCTTTTAATACTCATTTTTGCCCATACATCACTATGGGAAAGTTTTAGACCTCACACTCCGCCGATTTCTCCAGCAAGTCGTATGCCTCTGCGACGGCTAGGAAGGGCTGTGATTATTTGGAGAGAATTGGAAAATCTATATTTTCTTTCACAGACTAAGACATTCTGACAGGTTCGACACACCCTTTTAAACCATATATAGAAGTGGTTACTGCTCTTGTATACCGGCCCCGATAGCTCAGTTGGTAGAGTGTCCGCTCCGGGGAACGGGAGGTCTGGGGTTCGACCCCGGGCCGCGACATACCAAAGTCGTTAAAAATGGTACTAGCTGCTCCTCGTTTGGCACTCAGATTTACGGGGTAGAGCTAGGACTGGTCGATCCAGTGTCAGGATAATGTGACTGGGTGTGGTATCATGTAATGTGTCTGGGACATGATACTTCAGTGAGGCAGCACTATAAATGTGAGCATTGAGCTCCCTGTCGCAACCAGACACCGTCGTGATATGACTGAAAAATTGTTGAAAGCGACGTTAAACCCGAATTCACACACACACACTGCTCTTGTACATTACAAGGGCGTCTATGTTTTATTTGCACGATCACTCCATGGAAAGTCATTAGCTGTGACACCACTTCTGATATCGGTATAATTCTTTTTGACGACTGTTGACAGCACATCGCGCTAGTGACTCCCCGTTCCTAGTGAGCCTCTATCTAGCCATTTGAATATAAGGTGTGTCGCAATTGCATATCTATTTATAAACTGCGTCACATGGATTTGAATATTTATTATCTTACCTGACAATCATCGTCAAATGGACTTAGTCTGTGCTCTCATTTCTTTGTTTTGCAAATTTCTCCAAATAATCACAGCCTTTCCTGACTGTCGCAGAGGCATACGACTTGCTGGAGAAATCGGCGGAGGGTGAGGTCTAAAACTTTCCCATAGTGATGTATGGGCTAAAATGAGTATTAAAAGGAAGAAACGAAAAAATCGATGATTCAGATTTTCTGAACGGAGTTTAGTCATAATTCCAGCCGGTCTTAATAGCGAGATTACACTGCAAAAGCGGTCATATTTAAAGCCAGTTTCTCTGACAGTACGCATTACACCTTATCGCTTCAACAATCGATAACCGAAGTTTTCTATGGAAGATTATTTTCTATGTAAATAGATCTGAAATGGCATAACCATCTTCATTCTATATACCGATAGATCTCACGTCTGAAAAAAATGTGGAACGTTTAGCATATGTGCAACAAACAAGCAAACGCGCACCAAAACCTATCATTGTGGGGGACATTTTTGTCGGCAGTATTGCAACAGAAGTTTTTCCTTTCACGTTGTGATACATGGGCGTAACTATAGCCTAACCTATATCAGAATTATATTTCGTCGCACACAAATCGTTTGTCTGTTACTACAAATTTTGTCAGTGGTCATTTTCGGATGACATATGCTTAGCTGTTACTAAATGCAATTACATTACGAAAAACACCTATACAAATACATTGCCAATTTTTTGGTCAAAAATTCGAAATTTTAAGATGAAAAATTGTGATATTTTTCTTACTTCTGCTAAAACATAGATTGCGGGGACTCGGTAGAACCGCCTCGACGAGGCGGTTCTATCAAGTACCAACAATCTATGTTAAAACGTAGATTGCGGGGACTCGGTAGAACCGCCTCGACGAGGCGGTTCTATCGAGTACCCACAATCTATATTTTTGAGCAGAAATAAGAAAAATAATGTATACCCCCTTAAACCACAGTTTTACTATATAAAAGTGGGGTATGAGTGGGTCAAAATTATATAGGCATGTTCTCGTAATGCAACTCCATAATTTTGCATCGGTATCAGATACAAGGTAAAGTATTGAAACTTTTATCGTGCTTATTGGGTGTTTATTTGTTTGCATGATATTTTGCTATTAATTAACAAACAAATTTGTACATAAAAACCGATCAATAGGACGGACTCTTAAAATGTTTCAGGAAATCCCTTTAAAAAGGGAGTGAAGGCAATGATCAGAAATCGATACAATAACCTAACATATCCCATCAGCGACCCCAAACGGAAGAATCACAAACGTAAAATAATTAAACCCTAATGGAAACATCACAAGCGGGAAGCCAAAACGACAGTTACTTCTCCACTAAATGGTCAAACGGCTATCAAAAAAAAAAAAAAAAAAAAAAATAAGCAATACAAACATGCAAAGACGAACTCGTATGAGCCCCGCCAAGCGAATTTGTGTCTTCGAGCATTCCGTCATCACAAATTTTAACTGCGGATGCCCAGCCATTAAGAGGGTCCAGGGATATGGCTTTCTGTCTGAAGGTTCCTCTTGATTCACTGCTTGTATGAGCGAGCAGCGAAGGTTCTGGTGAGACTGCGCGGATGCGCAGGTTCGCCTGAACCTTCGCTGCTCGCATAGGCGATAAGTACCAAAATCGCTTGACGGGGCCCGTATAACAATTACAAGCCACGACAGAAGAACCGCCTTGGCACGGTCAGAGGTCAGTAAAAAGTAGTTCACTGGGATGTGTGTGTGTGTGAGGGGTAGGGATTACGTGGCCACAATCCTCGCCCTTGGGTCTGTCGTGGTTCAGACAAACAATCTGTTCAGTTCGCATTAAAGCCTTTCCAACCCATCAGTGCTACATCTCCGGCAACATAACAATCTAACGACTACAGAGATGAAACAACGATGGATACTCGACAGCATGAAATAACTGAAATGCTGGGGCAAAAGAAAAACAACAATTATACTCCTGTGGGAAACCTTAGACAGAGCATCAGATACCATCCGACCTTACCTACAATATAAGTAGGCTTTCACGCTGGAGCCGTCATAGAATCTAGCATTCGCTATTTCTCCCACCTTAATTCGCCTATCCGAGTGCACCAGATCCCGTACTTTGTTACACATTTCTTCATCTGTGGCATCTGATGGGTTCGTCTTCTAAAGACGTCTACCGCGTTTAAATCTTACAACCCAGAATATACCTTGTGCATACGATAGTGCAGAAGACCCATAAATATTTGTCAATTCGCACTGTTTTTCCTGACCTGTTTTCCCTTTCAAATACAAGTACAGAATTACAACACGGTACTCAACTTTGACCAAAAAATGCTTTTGCATCGCTAGCCATGTTTGACGTGCAATATCTTTTGCGCGAATGACACGATAAGGATGCAATTTTCCTAAAGCATGTACATTACAAAAACATGCCTATACAAATACATTGCCAACTTTTTGGCCCAAAATTAGAAATTCTAAGATGAAAGATTGTGATATTTTTCTTATTTTTATTCAAAACATAGATTGTGGGGACTCGATAGAACCGCCTCGACGAGGCGGTTCTATCGAGTACCCACAATCTATGTTTTTGAGCAGAAATAAGAAAAATAATGTATACCCCTTAAACCCCAGTTTTAAAATATAAAAGTGGGGTATGAGGGGGTCAAAATTATATAGGCGTGTTCTCGTAATGATTGGAATAAGGCGTGGAAATCTTAGTTGTCTCGGTCAATTGGAAATGGGATAGGCTGGTTACTTATTGACTTGCACTCGTAGAATACCAGATCGTGTCATTATATATCAAGTTTATCGGCATAGAGAACGCATGTAGAATCGCTCGGCAAGCCTCGCGGTTTTACAAGCTCTCTCAAAGCCTTGCCTGATAAACTTGATGTCAAAAGACACGAATCTGGTATTCTCTGTAACTCTTTTGAATAGGCCCGCAGCTGTAGATGGGTCATGCGACCAGCGAAAACTCTAATCAGACTGCGTGGATGAGCATGCTTATTTGAGTTTCGCTGGTCGCACAAGTAACAGTAAGTTTTGTCGTCCACTGGCTCAATACACGAAATGTTAAAACTCTTTGTTATGCTGCAAAGCATTTTAAAGGCTTTTGGATCATATTTCCCATGTTCTCTCAGACGGGAAATATGATCCCATGTTCCTCGTCAAGAATAAAAATAACTTATTATATCATATGACGTCACGTCTGAGAGTGAAATAACGCCATGTAATATTTTCGATAATCCACTTGTGGATTAAATATGCAAATTAGCTAGATACGTCCCGTAAAGTTACATATACGACGTCCTCAACCACGTCGCGTTTACTAATGGCGGAATATTGATATTTTTGTAAACAATCGTGAATAAAATACGTTTTAAATGTCATATGATAAATAGAATCTTGCATTCGTGCTCATGTATTATTGAATTTATTAAACTCGTTGAGAAAAAGAGATAAAATGCTCGGCAAAGCCTCGCATTTTATCCCTTTTCATCAACTCGTTTAATAAATTCAATAATACATGAACACTCATGTAAGATCCTCTATATGTCACTGTTCACGATCACTTTCTCAGCCTATACTCAGAGGCAATCGACCCACCAGTGCTGTAAGTGTGTTGATCTTATTCTTTGAGCTCGGTCCTGAAACGAATTCATCACAGCTGCGGCTCCCCTGAACCCATTGTATGCTAGTGAACCCTTCTATTATTATATGTTGAACAAGTCCATTAGTCATACAAGGGGTGTCAGGCCAATGTTTTTGTTTTTATTATATTTTTTGACGGAAAATTCTGTTAGCAAATAGTGCAGGCCCTGATCAGACGCCGCGTTCTGCGGCGTCTGATCTGGGCCTGCACTATTTGCCAAAGTACCCCTTTAGGGGTTTCCCGCATACAATGGGTTAAGGGAATGTGTGGCGGTCGTAAAATATCACCCTGCCCTTCATCATACTATGTTATATTTCCTACACCTTTTCTTGAATTTTTTTAAACAAATTTTGAAGGTCACTGATGAGGCATATTCGACCGAAACTCGCCTGTTAAACACTGACAAAAACCTGTTCAATACCACGTTTTTTATATTTTGTGATGTATGATATAGCCCATGCTTCCAAAGGATTACCCTTTTATACAGAACATTTAACGTTTGCTCGAATTTTGTCCTGCAGGTAGGCAAGATCTGCTGAACTGGCCATTTTTAATGTATTGCCTATTCTCGATGTCCATTCTCTTCCCTCTTTCTCCGGTCACTTTTTTGTTTTATTTGTTTGTTTGATTCGAGGTTTAACTTCCCGTCAACACTAGGTATGCCATTCTGGAGACGTTGCTTCCAGTTTTATGGGACTTTTACCCGGCATTGAGATGAAATGACACCTCAAGCCCTGTCGCCCAATGTAACCAAGAGGGTTTATAAACATGGACTGTCAGACTCGCATCGCTTTGCATGGGCAGGCTTTGATCCTTCAAGCGGTTTACCAGTACTCGTGTGCTGTCGGTTCTGCGTGGAAGCATCATGCAGCCCATCTATTTCTTCAAGCCCCGACGGGCGAGGGCCTATACTTTTTGTACTTCATACTCTAGTAATATGTCTTGTCTTTTTCTTCTTTCATCCTATTGTCAACGCGATATGACCCTTAATTGTTAACTTGTTAAATCTATCGGATTTGAGGGTCTAGGATTTGATAGATTAGGTTCAAATGCAACTTATTCTGTATTCTCCCGCAACACACTCGACATACAGCAGCCCACGACGAGGGCGAAATTCGTCGTTACACTTGTAGTTTTAAAAAAGCCATTTGCCTTTCTACGTCTACGCGAGCATAAGGCTACCCTGTCAGCTCGCCATTTACGTACAAAACTGAAAACAATTTATTTTGGAAAATCCCAGAACAACAAAATAAACTGCAAAGAAACCAGGAAGATTGGTCAGGGGCTTCAACACAAAATAAATAAGGAACCTTTACAATATCTGTCCGACCTATACAGTCAGCTGTAAAACAAAGTGTATGCAGAATGTATTTTCATAGCGGATCTTACATGACTGTCCATGCATTATTAAATTTATTAAACTAGTTGAGGAAAAGGGATAAAATGCGAGAGGCTGTGTCGAGCATGTTATCCCTTTTCCTGAACGAGTTTAATAAATTCAATAATACATGAGCACGAATGTAAGATTATGTTTATCGTTAAGGATGTCGTACATGTAACGTTACGGGGCGTATTTAACTAATTCGCATATTTAATCCACTAGTGGATTATCGAATTTATTACTTAGAGGTTATTATATGGTCAAGGTGTGTCTCTAAGGCACCGGTTTGTCATATTGGCCCGCGGGCCAATATGACTTAGCGGTGCCAATATGACTTAGAGGCACACCGTAACCATATCATAATCTTTTTATTACATACTTTCTATTCTCTGAATAAACTGCATAGGAAAATCACATTAGAATCAATGAAATTAATGAAAACATTAGTGAACAATAATACAAAGTAGCAGAAAGAGGAAAGAAAGAAAAGAAAAGTATAAACGTTGTTTGCGAAAACCATGACTTGTACAGGCAGATGGAGTTGTTTCCCTTAGACGCTAGACCTATTTTTAGATTTGTTTACATTAACAACGCTCAATACTGACAACTGAAGCCATTTGCGAGCCCTTTCGGGATCTTCTTACAAATTATGTAACATCTAGAAAATGATCAATGAAAACAAAATTAACGAAATGATTGACCACAATACAAGCCTTAACAAGAAAAATGCCTAACGGCATTATGGACGGGTTTTTCATTTGCCAAACAGATCACAGCAATTAAAAAAGAAACAAACAGCTCCCCTAAGCAACACTGAACAAAACTTCTGTTTCGAAAGTTTTATTTAAAACAAAAATACAACTCCAAATTCGACGGTTTTCCCAAAAAGCAATTTTCTTAAGCGAAATAGCTAAACAGACTGCAGCAGTTGAAAGAGTATCAAAAAGTATCCCTAATTTCAAATGAACAAGAATTAAATCCTATGTTCAAGCCTTTGAATAAAAAAGAAAAAGAAAACAAAAAAATTCCTCCATTGGATTTGAACTCACAACCCCTTGATCTGTAGTCCAGCACAGACCTTGACCTTGAGCGCAGAATCACGAAAGTCAAACTTACTCAAGATCTTAACATATCCAACATTTGTATGAAGTTATGTGTAAATCCATCAATAAATGTAGGAGCTCGAGCGATGACAAAGTTTTTCTAGAAATAGCCACAGTGACTTTGACATTCAGCCGAGGACTCTGGAAGTCAAGCATGCTCAAGATATTATCATATTGACATTTGTGTGAAGTTATATTAAAATCCATCAATAAATATAGGTACTAGAGCAATGACAAAGTTTTTTTTATAAAACTAGCCGCAGTGACCTTGACTTTCGGACCAGGACCTTGAAAGTCGATCTTGCTCATGATATCATCATAAGCAATAGCTGTATGAAGTTATATTAAAATCCATCTATAAATGTAGATACTAGAGCAATAACAATGTTTTTCTAAAAATAGACACAGTGACCTTGGCCTTGGGACCAGAACCTTGAAAGCCTAACTTGCTCAAGATATCATCATAAGCAATATTTATGTGAAGTTATATTAAAATCCATGGATAAATGTAGATGCTAGAGCAATAACAAAGTTTTTTTTTTCTAAAATACACACTGTGACCTTGACCTTGGAACCAGGACTTCATTGTGCAGGGAGGATAATGACTGCGTATATGAATTCATGAAGAATAAAAATCCTCCACAGGGATTCGAACTCACAACACCTTGATCCATAGTATTGCACTCTATCCACTACACTGGCACTTGAAAAAAGGTTACCAAAAGGTAAACCTGAAAAGCTGAAGTTCGAAAAATGACAATTTTCGCCAAAACTGGGATCATTGATGCCTGTAATGAACTGTATTTGAAAGGAATACCTCCAATGAAGCAACAGTCATAATATGAAAGCAATCCACTGAAGAATGAATTTAAAGTAACATATCTCTTTAAAAAATAGCCATCGGAAGAGATGACAAATCCCCCGACCAAAAGTCAGTATGGCCTTCAGAAGATTGTTCACCAATAGATAGTGCACCAGAATTAAACCAGCAATATATTACATAAGTATTGCAGTTATGGCCATCACAAGATTATACTGTCAGGGGAGAGAACTAAAAAACCAGGGCACTCAGAATTGTGGTTCTGGCGCGTGACATGCCTGCTTAAGCTCATGTATTTCTGTATGAAGTACCATCAATATGTCTCAAAGGGTGTTGGAGACATGGTGATCACAAGCTGGTCATACTGTTATATTGGAAGGGTAGATAACTCAAATACCACAGCAGAAACAGTTGTGGTCCTTGCACAGGACACCCCTTCTGTACCTTGTATACAATTGTGCCAAGTTCCTTCAATATATCTCTAAGGGTGTTGCAGTTATGGCAATCACAAGGTAGTATTGTCAGGGGAGAAAACTAAAAAACCAGAGCACCCAGAGTTGTAACTCTTGAGCATGACACACCTGCTTAACCTCATGTTTATCTGCTTCATGTACCACCAATATGTCTCAAAGGGTATCAGAGGTATGGTGATCACAAGGTGGTCATACTGTTATATTGGAAGGGAAGATAACTCAAATACCATAGCACCCAGAGTTGTGGTTCTTAGACATGAAGTGCCGTCTCAACCTTGTTTACAATTGTGCCAAGTACCCTTAATATATCTCCAAGGGTACTGAAGTTATGGCCATCACAAGCTTATATTATCAGGGGAGATAATCCAAAAACCAGGGCATCCAGAGTAGTGGTTCTTGCACGTGACATACCTGCTTAACCACATGTACAACTGTACCAAGTACCGTCAATATATCTCAAAGAGTATTGGAGATGTGGCCATCACAAGGTAGTGATTCTGTTATATTGGAAGGGGAGATAACTAAAAAACGATGGCACCCAGAGTTGTGGTTCTTGTGCATGACACATCGTCTTGGCCTTCTGAACAACTGTGCCAGGTATCATCAATATATCTTAAAGGGTATTGGAGTTATGGCCATCACAAAGCTGTCACTCTATTTTATTCAAAGGGGAGATAACTAAAAGACCATGACAACCAGAGTTGTGGTTCTTGTGCATGACACACCGTCCCAGCCTTGTGAACAACTGTGCCAAGTACCATCAATATATCTTTAAGGGTATTGGAGTTATGGCCATCACAAAGAAGTCATTCTATTTTATTAAAAGGGGAGATAACTAAAAAAGTATGGCATCCAGAGTTCTGGTTCTTGCGCATGACACGCAGTCTCAGCCTTGTGAACAATTGTGCCAAGAACCATCAATGAATCTCAAAGGGTATGGGAGTTATGGCCATCACAAGGCTGCGTCTACGGACGGACGGACGGACGCCAGGCTGATCGCTATTTCCCCCGAACCTATTCGGTCGGGGGATAAAAAGGTTAACCAAAAGCTAATCCTCGGACGACGCCCGCCCGACGCCCGCCCGCCCGGACATCGCTATTTTAGAGGACGGATATTTCCCCAAAAAGGCGTGTGTGTGAATTCGGGTTTAACGTCCCTTTCAACATTTTTTCAGTCATATCACGACGGTGTCTTGTTGCGACAGGGAGCTCAGTGCTCACTTTTATAGTGCTGCCTCACTGAAGTATCATGTCCCAGACACATTACATGATACCACACCCGGTCACATTATCCTGACACTGGGTCGACCAGTCCTAGCTCTACCCCGTAAATCTGAGTGCCAAGTGAGGAGCAGCAAGTACCATTTTATGTCGCGTCCCGGGATCAAACCCGTGACCTCCCGTTCCCCGGAGCGGACACTTTACCAACTGAGCTATCGGGACCGGTGAAATTTATCTAAGAAGAAAACACAAGTGATGTAGCTTATAGAAGTGGGACATTTTAAGTGGTGTTGTGGGTGGGGGTTGGGGGAGGGGGTGGACACCCCTTCCCAACATAGACTTCCAGCTCTTCATCAGTGAAGGGATCTGCATACATAACCTTGTTGCTAAGACCTTATTGCTTCAGAGATTTTCTATTTGACATGAGGACATCCCTGCTGTACTTGAAGGCATCGATCGTCCTTAAGATTTTTCGCTGAGTAGCCTACAGTTGATGAGCCAGATACCGATGTAAGATTGCCTGGTAGGTTTTCAGTGAGTCATTCGTATTCCTTCGATTCAGATATTTATATAAACCTACTGCTTTTACTCTCTTCTAGGTTCTAAAGTCGGTTTGACAGTGATTTGAGCAACAATAAGGAAAAAAGTGGGGTAAGGGGTGTGTGTGTGTGTTGGGGGGGGGGGGGTATTCATTTCACGGATTTGTTGCTTGTTCCAACGGGGGTTGCTTGGTCTAACGGGTTCAACTCCTGGTTTTCCTCTGTTCCAGTGTTCCTGTGGCGTTGTGTTCAGCACCGAATGGCTCAGCGCGTTTTACTAGTGAGTCCTCATCCTTGGGTCAACTTGGTTTTTATTGTGATTTCTTTGTTTACCAAGTTGATTTACTGATGAGTTAGAAAACCTTCACGCGGACCAAACAAATACTTGTTTTGACAACAGTGAGGGTGAGGAATGGGGTCCCGTTAAGTTAACTTAAACCCAAACCCACCAGTATTTTTATTGACCGTTCCAAGTCAGTGCTTTTGCAGTGGTTCCCTCATGTTTTGTGTTGACGGTTTTGTTTCTTTCCCTTATCATATAATTTATTATGTATTTATTTTGATTATTCTGATTCTTCCCCATTTTCGGTTGTTCATTTTTACTGAGTAAACGTTTGTCCGTCTAGTTTAATGTTTGTCATGTTGGTGATTCTGATTCTTTCCCCCATCGTTTTAGTTAGGTTTGGATATTCTGAGTCACCACCTGTTTGGAAACCTGATTCGGTTTGCCTGTTGTCCGTTCTGTTTACTGTCATCGCTCCATGTTTCGACTTCTTTCCCTTGTGATATTGCACGACCCGCAGAAAAAGCGACCGACTGACGTCGGTTGATTTTCTAAGAGTGCCCTAAAATCACCGTGTCATTCTGTCATTCTGTCAGTCTGTCCGTCCGTAACCCGTTTGTGCAAATTGGTGAGAGTGACTTAACCGCTTGGAATATTTAAACAATTTTGGGCATACTGATAGATATCAATGAGATCTAACCAATGAACTTGCGAAATATTACATTCCATTTAGTATAGCCTCGCCGAGGCGAAAAATGTGAAAATTTTCGAACTGCTTCTCCTCGGAAACCGTTGGGCCGATTGAGGTCAAATTTCATATGGAGCCTCTATGGGATGGGAGAAACCAAAATTTGCTCATGGGGTCCAGGTTACATGACCAAAATGGCCGCCAAGCCATATATGGTAAAAACCCTTCAAAAATAGTCTTCTCCAGAACCACTTGGAAGATTTCCGCGAAACTTGATAAATAGCATCTGGGACGTAGGCCCATCATAAATTGCTAAAATGGTGACCCTGGGTTGACCTTGACCTTCTTTGCGCCTAGGTCAAACTTTGACACATATGCTTTTGTATTGGAAAAGAGAGAATGCATTTTATCCTGCAAACGATTCAGAATACAGTACTAAAGTATAAGATATATTTTTGCTCCTTACGGTAAGGCGCATTTATTGGGGGAACCGTTTTAGGTCCAGGTCACATGACCAAAATGGCCGCCATACCCATATATGGTAACACTCATAAAGCTAAAAGCATCCGGCGGGTCTTGCACTTCAGCTGAAGCACTGGTTATGGTAAGAGTTTGGGATCTGACTATATCAGTATAGGTTTACTTTTGTTAATCTGATACAGTACACCGCGTCAATTTATGAACGACCCTGGAAAGCCTTGTCGTGTAAGAGTCTCAGAGAAGCTGGGTTGTCAAGCCATCATGAAAAAACGCCTACAGTAGAACTTCGATGGCTCGAACACCGATTGGTCGTTTACCATGGCTGAGTCGAACCCGTTCTTGAGTCCCAAGGGAAATCTTTTACATAAGAAATAGTGGGGGATAATTTAGGAGATTTTCGTCTTTTATCTTGCAAATGTATGCTGTGTGTACTCATTAGAATCGCCTCGATGAGGCGATTCTATTAGTACACACAGCATACATTTTCATTATAGAACACTGAAAAAATGTTCAAAAGTACCTCGTTATGTCTCCTGGCAGTAACCACCCTCAGTGTCTCGAACAGATTTTCGAGGTCCCAAATGTATTCGAGCCATTGAAGTTCGACTGTATATAATTTTGCCCTCTCGAACCTTACTTTTATATGGTAAAACTGGGGTTAACAGGGATAAACCTTATTTTTCTTACTTCTGCTCAAAATATAGATTGGGGACACACGTTAGAACCACCTCCTAAAATATAGATTGTGGGTACTTGTTAGAACCGCCTCGACGAGGAGGTTCTAACGACTGCCCGCAATCTATATTTTGAGCAGATATAAGGTTCTAACAAGTACTTGCAATCTATATTTTAGGAGGCGGTTCTAACGTGTGTCCCCAATCTATATTTTGAGCAGAAATAAGAAAAATATCAATTTTTTTCTATGCCCCCAACTTCGAAGAAGTTATGGGGGCATATTGGTTTCGCCCTGTTCGTCCGTCCGTCCTTCCGTCCGTCCCGCTTTTTTACTGCATAGCATGGGTGCTAGGTTTTTGAAATTTCATATATGGATTCCTAATGAAAAAATAATTGACCCATGTTTTTTTTTTTTTTTTTTTTTTTCTCGTCAGGATAATGCCCTTTTCTTGAGTAATGCCTTGAGTAATCTATTTTTTTTCTTGAGTTATGCCCCTTTGAAATTTTGCTCGTTTTAAGTTTGTAAGCAAGATATCTCAAAACTGTTTGAGCTATTGCCCTGAAACTTCACAGGCAGTTTCAAGATGATGAGAAGATCCACTGATTAACTTTTGAAAGGATTATGCCCCTGTCTTGATTTATGCCCCTTTGCAAAATAATTTGAAATCTTGTAAGCAAGATATCTCAAAAACTGTTTGCCCTGAAACTAGGATGATGAGTAGATAAACTTTTTGAGCTATTGCCCTGAAACTTTACAGAATGGTTGGGGATAATGAGATGATGAACCGATGAACTTTCTACAAAAAATTCAATTTTTTTCTTCAGTTATGCCCCTTTGAAATTTTGCGCCTTTTAAGCTTCTAAGCAAGATATCTCAAAAGACTGTTTGAGCTATTGCCCTGAAACTTTACAGGCTGGTTCAGGATGATGAGTAGATGAACTGATTAACTTTTTTCTTGAGTTATGGCCCTTTGAAATTTTGCATGTTTTAAGTTTGTAATCAAGATATCTTGTAATCTGCTTGAGCTATTGCCCCCAAAACTTTACAGACTGGTTGGGGATGATGAGTAGATAAACGGATCAATTTTTTAAAACAAGAGGCCCAAGAGGGCCTGTCGCTCCACCGGCTAACTTCAGACAATTGTCATATTTCTTACATTAACCAATTGTATACTAGTGGACTCTTCTATTGTTATATCTTGGACCAGTCCATTTGTTATATAAGGGGTATCAGGCCTATTTTTCTTTTTTGATGGAAAATTCTGTTAGCAAATAGTGCAGGCCCTGATCAGACACGGTGTTCTGTGGGGTCTGATCTTGGCCAGCACTGTTTGCCAAGGTACCCATTTAGGGTTTTCCAGCATGCAATGAGTAAAAAAAACAAAACCAAGTGATCCACCCAAGGAATGTCCATTCTATATTTTTGGACCCCAGAGCCATGGTTGGCAGGATTTATGTGAGTGACCATTTGGCATTGCTCCGTTCTAAATATCTAAAGCTCTGAGCCTTATGGTTTCAGAGAAGAAGTTTTTCCTATTATAAGTCTATGGGAACTAATAAGCCTCTGGGCGTGGCCAATTTTTTACCCCAGGGGCATTGTTGGCAGGATTTATTTGAGTGACCACTTGACGTTGCTGCATACTAAATATCTAAGCCCTGGGCACTGATGGTTTCAGAGAAGAAGATTTTTGTCAGTTTTTCCCAGTATGTCTATTGGAGCTTATGGGCCTCAGGGTGTGGCCAATTTGGACCTCAGGGGCATGGTTGGCAGGATTTATGCAGTTGAATACTTCAAGTTGCTACATACTAAGCTTTTGGCCTTATGGTTTCAGAGTAGAAAAGTTTCAAGATTTTTTCATTATTAGTCTATGGGAGCTACTAAGCACCGGGGCGTTGCCAATTTGGACTCCAGAGGCATAGGCAGGACTTAGTAGGTGACCACATAACTTTGCTACATAGTAAATGTCTTAGCTTTAGGCTTTATGGTTTCAGAGAAGAAGTTTTTCCCTTTATTGGTCTATGGAAGCTAACGAGCCAAAGGTGGTGGCCATGGCGGCCATTTTTTTTTTGTCTGATCAAAATTTCTTCAATGAATCTAAAAATGGTAAGACACAAGGAACATTCATGAAACGAAATCCATTTAGCGGTTTTGGAGGAGAAGATTTAAAAAAATAAAAGATCCCTTTATAAGTCTATGGAAGCTAATTAGCCAATGGGAGTGTCCATGTTTTTTTGTCAGATCAAAATTGCTTCAAGGAATCTGACAGAGGTCCACCCAAGAAACATTCTTGCAAAGTAAGAATGAAATCCATTTAGTTGAGCGGTTTTTGAGGAGAAGGTTTTAAAAACTTTTCCCCTTATAAGTCTTTGAAAGCTAATGAGCCAAGGGGCATGGCCATGGCAGTCATGTGGGGCATGGCCATGGCGGCAATGTTTTTGTCTGATCCGAATTTCTTCAAGGAATCTGACAGAGGTCCACCCAAGGAACATTCATGCAAAATAAGAATAAAATCCATTGAGCGGTTTTGGAGGAGAATATTTTTAAATATTTTTTTTTTTGGTTTCGGTGCCATTTTGTTCTGCGTGTAACAAAATTCTATGAAGGAATTTAGAAGAGGACTATGTGAGAAACATTCCTGTGAAGTTTGGTTACAATCGACCAAGTAGTTAAGGAGGAAACGTTTAAAGAAAAAAGTTAACGCACGGATGCACGACCGCACGGGCGCACAACAGACACAGGGCCATAACATATAACATAAGACCCGCGGGTCTTTGGCCAGTTTTGTTTGTTTGACTTGATGTTTAACGTCCCGTCAACACTGTATAGGTCATTTTGGCGACATCGCTTCCAATTTTGTGGGACTTTTACCCGACATTGAGATGAAATGACATCTCAAGCCCTGTCGCCCAATGAAACCAATAGGGTTTATTAGCATTGACGGTCCGCCTCGCACCGTGGTTCCTGGACAGGCTTAGATCAACTAAGCGGTTTACCAGTACTAGTGTGGGGGTCGGATTCAGCTCTGCGTGGAGGCATCATGCAGCCCATATATTTCTTCAAGCCCCTATGGGCCGGGGCTGATCTTTGGCCAGTGGAGCTGAAAAATGAACAGGCTTGTTTGTGTTTATTTATGTTTTTATTTATTTATTTATTTATTTATTTATTTATTTATTTTTTCCTTTCTTCCGTCGGATTCGGTAAGCCTCCCTTTTCAACTAAGCCATTTTAACCCTCAGGGATCTGGAGAACTGTTGACACTGTAGTATAATTAGGTCTAATAAATCAATCTCCCTCAGTATTTTGAATTTATTTTGAAACATAAAGTCGTATAAATAGAGTTTGTGTTGGATACATCAGTTCTATCACGAGTGTGATGGGCAAGTGAAATTTCTGATGTTTTGAATATGTAGAATAACAATTTATAGGTGGACCTTTATAGATATGTGATAGTCAGCAAAATTGGAGGAGATTAATACAGATACAGGAAGGTACATTTAAATAAATAAATAAATAAATAAATAAACAAGAACTTTGGAAGAAGAGAATACTTTTTTAACATTACACTATATGTTATATAGTGAAAATAAACCCCGCCCACTGCAGCCATGTTTTTGTCGGATCAAAATTTCTTCAAGGAATCTGACAGAGGTCCACCCAAGGAGCATGCATGCCACATAACTATGAAATAAAACAAAATCTTTTGCAGAAGAAGATATTTTCAACATTTCACTATATGTTATATAGTGAAAATAAGCCTCGCCCATGGTGGCCATAATTTTTTTTGTAAAATCAAATTTTTTTCAAGGAATCTAACAACGGTCCACCCAAGGAACATTCATGCCAAATTACAATGAAATCCCACAAACCCTTTTGCAGAAGAAGATTTTTTAGCATTACATTATATGTTAAATAAGGAAAATAAGCCCCGCCTATGGCGGCCATGTTTTTTTGTCGGATCAAAATTTCTTCAAGGAATCTAAAAGCGGTCCACCCAAGGAACATTCATGCAAAATAAAAATGAAATCCAACAGGTGGGTTTGGAGGAGAAGATTTTTAAAGATTTTTAATTTTTGTGTGGTTTTTTTGCCATGGCAACCAGAGTTCTGGGTGTAACAAAATTCTTTAATGGAATTTTGAAGAGGACTAAGTAAGGAACATTCCTGTGAAGTTTGGTAACAATTGGCCCAGTAGTTTAGGAGGAGAAGATGTTTTAGCATTACACTATATGTTAAATAGGGAAAATAAGCCCCGCCTATGGCGGCCATGTTTTTTGTCGGATCAAAATTTCTTCAAGGAATCTAAAAGAGGTCCACCCAAGGAACATTCATGCAAAATAAAAATGAAATCCAACAGGTGGGTTTGGAGGAGAAGATTTTTAAAGATTTTTAATTTTTGTGTGGGTTTGTTGCCATGGCAACCAGAGTTCAGGGTGTAACAAAAATCTTTGAATGAATTTAGAAGAGGACACAGTAAGAAACATTCCTGTGAAGTTTGGTAACAATTGGCCCAGTAGTTTAGGAGGAGAAGATGTTTTAGCATTACACTATATGTTAAATAGGGAAAATAAGCCCCGACCATGGCGGCCATGTTTTTTGTCAGATCGAAATTTCTTCAAGGAATCTGAAAGAGGTCCACCCAAGGAACATTCATGCAAAATAAAAATGAAACCCAACAGGTGGTTTTGGAGGAGAAGCTTTTTAAAGATTTTTAATTTTTGTGTGGTTTTGTTGCCATGGCAACCAGAGTTCTGGGTGTAACAAAATTCTTTGATGGAATTTTGAAGAGGACTTAGTAAGGAACATTCCTTTGAAGTTTGGTTACAATTGGCCCAGTAGATTCGGAGAAGGAGATGTTTTAGCATTACATTATATGTTAAATAGGGAAAATAAGCCCCGACCATGGCGGCCATGTTTTTTGTCAGATCGAAATTTCTTCAAGGAATCTGAAAGAGGTCCACCCAAGGAACATTCATGCAAAATAAAAATGAAACCCAACAGGTGGTTTTGGAGGAGAAGCTTTTTGAAGATTTTTAATTTTTGTGTGGTTTTGTTGCCATGGCAACCAGAGTTCTGGGTGTAACAAAATTCTTTGAATGAATTTAGAAGAGGACACAGTAAGAAACATTCCTGTGAAGTTTGGTTACAATTGGCCCAGTAGATTCGGAGGAGGAGATGTTTTAGCATTACATTATTTGTTAAATAGGGAAAATAAGCCCCGACCATGGCGGCCATGTTTTTTGTCAGATCGAAATTTCTTCAAGGAATCTGAAAGAGGTCCACCCAAGGAACATTCATGCAAAATAAAAATGAAACCCAACAGGTGGTTTTGGGAGGAGAAGCTTTTTAAAGATTTTTAATTTTTGTGTGGTTTTGTTGCCATGGCAACCAGAGTTCTGGGTGTAACAAATTCTTTGATGGAATTTCGAAGAGGACTTAGTAAGGAACATTCCTTTGAAGTTTGGTTACAATTGGCCCAGTTGTTTAGGAGGAGAAGATGTTTTAGCATTACATTATATGTTAAATAGGGAAAATAAGCCCCGCTCATGGCGGCCATTTTTTTTGTCGGATCAAAATTTCTTCAAGGAATCTGAAAGCGGTCCACCCTAGGACATTCATGCAAAATAAAAATGAAATCCAACAGGTGGTTTTGGAGGAGAAGAGTTTTAAAGATTTTTAATTTTTTTGTGTTGTTTTGTTGCCATGGCAACCAGAATTCAGGGTGTAACAAGATTCTTTGGTGGAATTTAGAAGAGAACTATATATGGAACATTCCTGTGAAGGTTGGGTACAATGGGCACAATAGTTTAGGAGGAGAAGATGTTTTAGCATTACACTATATGTTAAATAGGGTAAATAAGCCCCGCCCATGGCGGCCGTGTTTTTGTCGGATCAAAATTTCTTCAAGGAATCTGAAAGAGGTCAACCAAAGGAGCATTCATGCAAAATAAAAATGAAATCCAACAGGTGGTTTTGGAGAAGATTTTTAAAGATATTTTTTTTTTTTTTGTGTGTGTGGTTTTGTTGCCATGGCAACCAGAGTTCTGGGTGTAACAGAATTCTTTAGAGGAATTTAGAAGAGGACTATGTAAGGATCATTCCTGTGAAGTTTGGTTACAATTGGCCCAGTAGTTTAGGAGGAGAAGATGTTTAAAGAAAAAAGTTAACGCACGGACGACTGGACGCACGGACGACTGGACGCACGGACGCACGACGGACACAGGGCCCTAACAATAGCCCCGCTGGCCTTCGGCCAGTGAAGGTAAAAATACAATGTTTTTTCATTGAGTTATGGCCCCTATTTTTTGTAAGCAAGATATCTCAAAAACAATTTGAGCTATTGTACAAACTGGTTGGGGATGATGAGTAAATGAACTGATTAATTCCCCGCCGCGAAGCGGAGCGGGGATTATAAGAACGGCCTTCGTTTGTCCGTCCGTCCGTCTGTCCATCCGTGACACTTTCTTGTCCGCTACATATCTCCTGAACCCATTGATAGAATTTCATTTTTTTTTTCGAATTAGCCATTCATAATGAAATACCTTTCCTTTAATGTTGCAAATGCAATATATAAGAACCATTCTAATGCACTTACGTATGTAACGCGACGTCTGATTGGATAACGTCAAAAATTTGCGACAGTATATTCCACGATATACTGTCGGAAATCCGACGTCACCACGTAACGTCGTTTTTCATTGGCTGACATTTGGTTTTACGCAGCTCACAACGCCTGCCGCTTTTTGTAAAATAGTACAATTTTTAACAAAACAACCGAATAAGTGCATTAGAATGGGGTAACTGTATTGAAAATTGTCATTTGGGGAGGTAAATCGGTGGTTTTACGGTCGGAAATTTCGTTTTACGGCGACGCATACAGTTATCCCCTAATTTAACATATGAAGTTGATATTGGTATACAGTACCCTGACTTTATGTAAACGTGCATTATGGACAAGACGTATGCATTCTACTTTGGGTTTAGTTAAACTTTAATTTGTTGACTATTATGGTGGTGAAGGAGACTAAAATTCAAACCAAATTTTAGCTTATTGAATAAATTCTAGCTGTTTGAAATGATCTACCTCTAATGTCTCTGTTTCTTTACCATATTCTGTCCAATTAGTTATAAATAAAAAATTAGAGCAAAAGTAGGTTATCTTCACTATCAACGTTATCTTTATTATTAAGGGTTTGAATAACTGAAATTCATTTCTTTGTATTATAATAAGGACATTCTATACAACCCCTATTCGATCACTTCCAGACCTACTTTTGAATTCTCTTCCATGTGGTACCATCCATTTTGCTCTAAAACCCTTAGTTTATGAGAAAATTTAGATTTTTGGTCTCAAATTGCTTTTTTTAAATCAAAAATGAAAAAATTGGATTATTTTTTTTTTTGCACAAATTTTGCCTACAGCTTCATAGGCAGACTCAGACTGAGCCTACCATCACGAAAACACGCCTATATAATTTTGACTCCCTCGAACCCCACTTTTATAAAGTAAAACTGGAGTTTCCGGGGGTATACCTTATTTTTCTTATTTCTGCTCTAAAATATAGAGTGTGGGTACTCGTTAGAACCGCTTGGATGAGGCGGTTCTAACGAGTGCCCACAATCTATATTTTGAGCAGAAATAAGAAAAGTATCACCATTTTTATCATAAAATTTTCATTTTTTCGGCGATAAAGGTGGCAATGTATTTGCATAGGCGTGTTTGCGTAATGAGCAGATAATGTTTCAGTTCCTCTTTTATATATTTCGATTTTGTCAGTTATGATGTATGTGAGTGAGTGAGTGAGTTTTAGTTTTACGTCCCACCAACAGCTAAGGTCATACGGAGACGGGACCTCGGTTTAAAGACTCATCCGAAAGTCTGGAGAAACCCGGGATCGATCCTGCGATCCCTGGTTTACAAGGCGAGTAGCGTAACCACTGCACCACGGAGGCTTCTTTATGATGTATGTAAAGTCTCTTGTAAGAATTTGAACTTTTCTGTCTCACTACTATGCATTGGGTAAGCTGTATAATGTGGTTGTGGCTATTCATGGGTATCAGTATAAAAAATTGGAAGAGTCTATTTGCAGTCAACTGCAAATAGCCAAAAAACGTTAAAATGGCTATTTGCAGTCAACTGCAAATAGCCGGAAAACGTTAAAATGGCTATTTGCAGTCAACTGCAAATAGCCAAAAAACGTTAAAATGGCTATTTGCAGTCAACTGCAGATAGCCAGAAAACGTTAAAATGGCTATTTGCAGTCATTTTATATTCCTGCCATTTACACGTGCGCCCATCGAAATTCAGATCAGTCTGCGTATCCGCGCTGTCTATTCATAGTCTTCGTTGTGTGCTCTTCGCATCAGGTTAACAAGTCCATGAAATTATGGCTCCTCTAAACCCCACTTTATATATAAAGAAAAGCGGGGATTAAGGGGTAATTATTAGCATTCCTTATTTTGGTGCAAACACATAGATTGTGGGACCACGTTAGAACCGCCTCATTGAGTCTGTTCTAACGAGCACATTCAATCTATGTTTAGACTAGAAATAAGGAAAATATACATCATCTCCATTCAAATAAGAGGGCCATGATGGCCCTGGATCACTCAGCCGATGCTTATGGCAGGTAATATAAGGTGGAGTGGACGGTTTGAACAATTTTTGGCTGACAGGGGCCCAAGGAACATTTCAGTGAAATTATTTCAAAATCAATCTGGCTATATTTAGGAACTTAAGTCATTTTAAGGGTTATATATTTTTTTCTGGATTGGAAAATTGTCAGAGTGGCACTCATGGAACATTCCTTCAAAATCGTTTTCTTTTTTTTAGGAGGAAGTCAGCGCTGACTTGTATTTATCTATCTGGGCACCTGTCAGGACCCAGTGCACAAGACGGAAATGAATGGGCTCATTCTAACTAACTAACAATAATTCATGGTGACAAGGAGGGGGGGGGGGGGCGGTATCCATCCATTTGACAATACAGAGCCGACTTGTATGTCACTATCTGGGCACCTTGTGGACATTGAGGATCAGGTCCTAGTGCACCAGACGGAGATGAACAGGCTCAGTCTAACTAACAATGCCTTATGCTGAAGGTGAAAGCGGGGTGGGTGTGGATCCCTTTGACGATACAGAGCCGACTTTGTATGTCACTATCTGGGTATCTTGGTTTAAACTTTATTTTATTGTATAACACAGACATCAATGACAAGCATGTACATATTGAGAACATAGCTACACTAGTTGTAGTATCATACAAATGGGATCCAGAAGAAAGTCATATGACTTATTTGAATCTGTATCCTGGGTATCTTGTGGACACATTGAGGGTCAGGTCCTTGTAACAGGCTCAGTCTAACAAACTATGACTCTTGATGTGTTTGTGTGTGTGTGTGGGGGGGGGGGGTTCACTTTGACAATACAGAGCTGACTTGTATGTCACTATCAGGGCACCTTGTGACATTGAGGGTCAGGTCCTACTGCACCAGACAGGGATGAACGGGCTCAGTCTTACTAACAATGACGCATGGTGTGTGTGTAGGGGGGGGGGATGGAACCCTTTGACGATAAAGAGCTGGCCTGTATGATAATTGGACTAAAACTGTGGCCTCTTGAGTGTTAACAAGGTTTTTCTTTGATTTGATCTGCTGACCTACTTTTTGACCCATCAGGACCCATATTCGAACCTAACCTAGATATTGTTATGATGATCATTCTGAGCAAGTTGATGATGATTGGATCAAAACTGTGGCCTCTAGAGTGTTAACTAGATTTTTTCTACGATTTTACCTACTGACCTACGTTTTGACCCGACATGACCCATATTCGAACTTGACCTAGATATTATTATGATGATCATTCTCGGCAAGTCGAATGATATTTGGACCAAAACTGTGGCCTCTAGAGTATTAACAAGGTTTTTCTATGATTTGATCTGCTGACCTACTTTTTGACCAAACAGGACCCATATTCGAACCTAACCTAGATATTGTTATGATGATCATTCTGAGCAAGACTGATGATGATTGGGCCAAAATTGTGGCCAGAGTGTTAACAAGGTTTTTCTATGATTTGACCTACTAACCTACTTTTAAGCATGACATAATCCATTTTCGAACTTGACGTAGGTTTTGTCGAGATGATCATTCTGAGCACGTTTGGTGAGGATTGGACTCAAATTGTGGCCTCAAGAGTATTAACAGGGTTTTTCTATTATTTGACGTTTTGACCTACTTTTTGACCCGACATGACCCATATTCAAACTCTACCGATATATTGTCATGATAATCATTCTGATCATGACTGGACTAAACCTATGGCCTCTAGAATGTTAACAAGAAAAGTTTACGGACGACGCACGCCGGGACATCTCACAGTCACAAAAGCTCACCATGACCTTCGGTCAGGTGAGCTAAAAATCTAAGCTCTCGGCCTTATGGTTTCCGAGAAGAAGATGTTCGAACTTTTTTCCAGTATAAGTCAATAGGAGCTAATGAGCCCTGGGGCGTGTCCAATTTTGTCCCAAACTGCATGTTTTGGCAGGATTTATGTAGGCGACAATTTTATGTTGCTATATACTAAATATCTGAGGTCTGTTTTGAGCAGGAGTATGAAAGATATCAAAATTTAGTATCTGAAATCCTCCACTTTTTGGTGGTAAAAGTTTCACTATATGTGTGATATAAACGTGCATGTCAAAATTCAAATTCTGTTAATATGAGCCAGTCCATGTTGTAATGATAAATCTTTTCTTTCGGTGGTTTCTTTAATATGGGTCACATAGGATTTGTTTGATTTGAGGTTTAACGTTCCCGTCAACACTGTAAAGGTCATTTTGGAGAGGTCGCTTCCAATTTTATGGGACTTTTACCCGACATTGAGATGAAATGACATCTCAAGCCCTGTCGCCCAATGAAACCAATAGGGTTTATTAGCATGGATGTCTCGCACCGCTGTTTCTGGACAGGCTTAGATCCTCTAAGCGGTTTACCACTACTAGTGTGCGGGCCGGATTCAGCTCTGCGTGGAAGCATCATGCAGACCATATATTACTTCAAGCCCCTATGGGCGGGGGCTAAGGGTCACATAAGAAAATAGGAAACTCGTTATGCATAAGCAGTACATGGTATTTGAGCAGATCTTCGCAAAGACAGTTTTTCTCATGGTGTGGTTTATTTAATATGGGTCACATAGGATTTTGTTTGATTTGAGGTTTAACGTCCCCGTCAACACTGTAAAGGTCATTTTGGAGAGGTCGCTTCCAATTTTATGGGACTTTTACCCGACATTGAGATGAAATGACATCTCAAGCCCTGTCGCCCAATGAAACCAATAGGGTTTATTAGCATGGATGTCTCGCACCGCTGTTCCTGGACAGGCTTAGATCCTCTAAGCGGTTTACCACTACTAGTGTGCGGGCCGGATTCAGCTCTGCGTGGAAGCATCATGCAGACCGTGTATTACTTCAAGCCCCTATGGGCGGGGGCTAAGGGTCACATAGGAAAATAGGAAACTCGTTATGCATAATCAGTACATGGTATTTGAGCAGATCTTCGCAAAGACAGTTTTTCTCATGGTGTGGTTCATTATACACAATTGTGTTTGTATAAAGGCGTGTGGAGAGCCCCGGGGGCTGTAATGTTGACCGCATATCTATTGTAATCCTATTGAAAGATATTATAATCCTATTGATGACATTTATTAATTCAACCCTTGAGGTGCTAAGAAAAACTGCATCTGAAAATGTCGTCTGCGTATCTCATCTTTTTCACATTTTTGCAGTCTTAAAGAATATTTAGGCATACAAGCAAACAGTGTGGACCCCGATCAGATTGTTCCCAGCAGTTTGATTTGGATCCATACTGTTTTCAACAATGACTTTTTAATGTAATCAGCACACAGCAACTCACATGACAATTGTTGTGATTGGCATCTTAAGGGGTTAAAACAGCCGAGAAAAATATAATGACACAACGAGTGAATATTGCTCCTACAAATTAAAACAAAGGCTTTAAATTTTCAGTGACAGTTGATATCACTCAGTATATGCAATCCATACATTATTTTTTTTTTAAAAAAAAAAAGGTTTTCTGCATTCTATTCACAAATTCATAACAAACACTGCAGATCCTGATCAGATGACGTCCTAATCTGAATCGACATTGTTTCCAAAGGAAGCGTTTGTCTTAAAAAGCATTGTAAGTGTTAAATACCACAACAATTACAATTATCTTAGCCACGCCCATTGCAGAATATCAAAGAATAACATTACTCAATTTACTGTATTTATTCAGTTCACTTCTTCGTGACAAACACTGTAGATCCTGATCAGATGGCTTCCTGATATGAATATATATTGTTTGCAAAGGTAGGGTTGACTTGTCCAGCATGCTAATGGTTAAATACCAGACCACGCCCGTTCATTTGCCACTACGTTGCATCGACGTTACTTAGACGTTACCGGCACATTGAGTGCCTGGTGTACACCATGCAGCGCATTCTATTTCTCCAAGCCCCGATGGGCGGAGGCGGATCATTTGTTTGTTTGAATTGAGGTTTAACGTCCCCATCAACACCATTTAGGTCATTTTGGAGGCGTTGCTTCCAATTTTGTTTGACTTTTACCCGGCGACATTGCAATGAAATGACAACTCAAGTCCTGCCGACTAATGAAACCATAAAGGCTTATATGCATTGGACGGTCTCATCCAGTGAGTAATTTTGTGTCCTGTCCCTAAGAAAGGGAGGAAAGAGATAGAAGAGATAGCAGAGATGAAAATGAGAGACGGATGTGTAAGAGGAAAACGAATGGAAGTGTAGAAACGGAAGAAATAATATCATCAGAAGAAATAACATCATCCCCTCTCTACCATTATCTTAACCAACTGTAAGCTAATATCAGATGGACGGCCAGCTGAGTGACGCAAGACACACGCCACCTTTGTCTCTCCCGCCCCCCCCCCCCCCCCACCAACCTCTCATGGGCTTTACAAATTAGATATTTCATTTAAATAAGCAGAGAACATTGCTAAACAGTGGAACAAAACTGGAAACAATATGTGATTTAAAACTATAGGTGTCATATGTTCACACAAAATATAGACTCTATATAACCATTTTATAGTCCCCGGCCATCGCGGCTTGGAGAAATAGATTGGCTGCATGATGCTTCCATCCAGAGCAGAAACTGCCTGCACATGAGTACTGGTAATCCGTTTAGAAGAACTACGCCTGCTTAGGCCAAGTGGCGCGGTGCGAGTCGGTGCGTCCTAGGCCCTATAGGTGTCATAGGCTTGAGATGTCTTTACGTCTCAATCTGTGGAAAAAGTAGCACAAAAATGGAAGTAATGTCCTAAATAGTGTTGCAGAGCACGTAAAACATCAAATCAAATAAACATAGCCATAACGGCGAGAGTCTTAATGATTAAGAGTCAGAGCTCTAATTAACTACTAAGCCGCAGAGGCCCGTCCCATTTTAAAATATTTTGAACATCTCCAGGTGGCATTTCTAACGTTAATAGAATGGCTGCAAATAGCCGTTTTAACGTTTTCTGGCTATTTGCAGTTGACTGCAAATAGCCATTTTAACGTTTTTTGGCTATCTGCAGTTGACTGCAAATAGCCATTTTAACGTTTTCTGGCTATTTGCAGTTGACTGCAAATAGCCATTTTAACGTTTTTTGGCTATTTGCAGTTGACTGCAAATAGCCATTTCAACGTTTTTTGGCTATTTGCAGTTGACTGCAAATAGCCACTCCGTAAAAAATTTGGACCAAAATGGGCGTTTACTGCTCATTGACACCATGTGTGGGAACTAAAGAGTATAACTCTTCCTTTTCTGGTTTTTAAGTTGTCTGCTTTTGGGAAAAAAATATGTCTGGGCTATTTTGAGGGACAAGCATATGTTTGAGGCATAGACTTTTACAAACAAATGTCTAGTTTTCGTCTTAAAATTTCCGTTTTTTCGGCGATAAAGCTTACAATGTATTTCTGTAGGCGTTTTTTTTTTTTTTTTCGAAACGAATTCTTCTTTGACGTCTAAAAAGACAAACAACTAACAAATTGTCACTGGAAGACTTGACGCAGCAGTGTCCTTTATTTGTGTATTACATGTATTCCAATGCCCTGCCAAATGTGTATAGTCATGTACAGTAGAACTTCGATGGCTCGAACACCAATGGCTCGTTTCCCATGGCTGGGTCGAACTCGTACTTGAGCCCCTAGGGAAATCCTCAAGATAAGAAATGGCGGGGGATGATTAAGGAGATTTCAGTCTTTTATCTTGCAAATGTGTGCAGTGTGTACTCATTATAATCGCCTCGACGAGGCGATTCTAATGAGTTCACACGGCAAACATTTTCATTATCTATCATCGAAAGATGTTCAGAAGTATCTCGTTATGCCTCTTGGCAGTGACCTTCAGTAGCTCGAACTACCGCTGTCTTGAATAAATTTTCATGATCCCAAAGGGGTTCGAGCCATTGAAGTTCTACTGTATACAGTTTCAGCATCTGTTTGGTTTGCAGCCGGTTACGACTCCATGGGTATGCAGAGTGAAGACACGTCAATGCCAAATCTTTCATTCCAAGTTGTGTATTCGCCAGCGACACACTCGACAAACAGTGCTCCACGATGAGGGCGAAATCCGTCGTTGCATTTGTAGTTTAAGAAAGCCCTTTGCCCTTCGGTATCTACTCGGTCATAAGGCGACCCTGTCAGCTCGCCATTAGGAATTCCCACAGGACACTGCATTCCACCTGCAAAATACATGCATCAAACTTGTCACCATCACGTGAACAAGTCCGTGAAATAAACACTCCCTTAAACCCAACTTTATATTGAGAAAACTGGGGTTTACAGGAATAATCACTATTTTTCTTATTTCTGCTCCAAGACATAGGTTGTGGGTACTCGTTAGAACCGCCTCAATGAGGCGCAACCTATGTTTGAAGTAAAAATAACAAAAATATCACAGACTTTAACCAGAAAAGTAGCCATTTTGGAGATGTGAAAAATGCACTATGTCGCAAGGGTGTGTTATCGTGATAAAACTTGGAAGAGGAGTACGTAAGACTGACATAATCCGCAATATTCATAAGTTTCACGATTTCCTGTCCGGTTATCTGTTGTACGGCGGCCCCCGCCCATCAGGGCTTGAAGAAATATATGGGCTGCATGATGATTCCACACAGAGCTGAAACCGACCAGCACACGAGTACAGCTTAACCGCTTAGATGATCTAAGCCTGCCCGGCAGAACGGTGCGAGTCGGCCCGTCCATGCTTATAAACCCTATTGGTTTCATTGGGCGACAGGGCTGGAGAAGTCATTTCATCTCAATGTCGGGTACATTTCATCTCAATGTCGGGTAAAAGTCCCACAAATTTGGAAGCAACGTCGCCAAAATGACCTTTACAGTGTTGACGGGGACGTTAAGCCTCAAATCAAACAAACTAATTTGCCCCCGCCCATAGAGGCTTGAAGAAATATATGGGCTGCATGATGCTTCCACACATAGCTGAAAGCGACCAGCACACGAGTACTGCTAACCCGCTTAGATGATCTAAGCCTGCCCAGGCAAAGCGGTGCGAGTTTGCCCGTCCATGCTTATAAACCCTATTGGTTTCATCGGGCGGCAGGGCTTGAGATGTCATTTCATCTCAATGTCGGGTACATTTCATCTCAATGTCGGGTAAAAGTCCCACAAAATTGGAAGCAACGTCTCCAACATGACCTTTACAGTGTTGACGGCGACGTTAAACCTCAAATCAAACAAACAAACAAATTTATTTGAGGTCATGGCGACACGCCTATTTAATTCTGACCCCCTTATACGACACTTTTATATAGTAAGGTGAGGCGGCTCGAACGAGTTCCCACAAGATATCTTTTGAGCAGAGATATAAATAATATTAGAATTTTTTGTCTGAAAATTTTCATTTTTGGGGGGTGGGGGTGGGGGTTTGGTAATATATTCAACACATTCGAACAGGCGAGTTTTCGTAATGTTATATGAAAAAAAAACTCTAATAGCGGCCGGCACAGACTTCTTTTAACCACTGTGACAAAATACAGCAATGCGATAATACACCCAAGTGGTACATGCACATATAAAGCACTTTCTTTCAAAGTTGTAAAATGAACTTTTTACATATACAATATTGTCTTTTTTTCCTTTCTCTGTTTTAAACATACATAGTGGGTACCCGTGGTTCTGTGTACTTGTTAGAAACGCATAATTGAGTTGGCCGTAACGAGTACCCACAGTCGGGGTTTTCGAACAAGAATGAGGAAAATAATACAGACCCCTGCAAACCCCACAATTCTCACTGTAAGGTGGGGTTTATGGTGATCCTCATTTTCACGGACTTCTAAACGTTGTGGTTATACGATGAACATATGTAAATAATGTTTTATTTTTATTTTTGTTACGATTTCTTTTAGTTGCGTCTATAGCTATCCCAGCATGTACTCAACGTTGAACTAACGTTGAAACAACGTTGAAAACGTTGTTTCAACGTTAGTGCAACGTTGAGTCAACGTTTTGCGAGATCTCGCGCTAATTCGAAAGCAGCGAAAGTTTGACCATACTACGCTATGAGTCATTCCATGGACGACAGCAGATATTTAAGCCTATCATCCTTAGCTCTCCTAGTCATTCTCAGTTTGTGTAGATTTGTTTGTTTGTTGACATGAGGTTTAACATCCCCGTCAACACTGTATAGGTCATTTTATGGGACGTTGCTTCCAATTTTGTGGGGCTTTTTCCCGACACTGAGATAAGATGACATCTCAAGTCTTGTCCCTTAATGAAACCCATAGGGTTTATAAGCAAGCACGGTCCATCTCGCACCGCCTTACCTGGGAAGGCTTAGATCCTCTCAGCGGTTCACCAGTACTCGTGTGCGGTCGGTTTCAGCTCTGCGTAGAAGCATCATGGAGACCATTTATTTCTTCAAGTCCCAACTAGGCTCGTATAGGCAGAAAGATAAAAAAGAAAAGCCACAAAGGACGTGTATACCTGTCGGGAAACAAATATTGTCCCCTGTGTATGGTTTTGACGTCGTCAACCATTTTCCATCTTCACACGTCAGACTGTAGAATCCATGAATTGTGTATCCTTCGTTGCAGGATGGTCTGCAATCAATCTGCAAAATACAGTCGACCTTAACTCATACATGTTCTTGTTTGTTTGATTTGAGGTTTAACGTCCCCGTCAACACTGTAAAGGACATTTTAGGGACGTTGCTTCCAATTTTGTGGGACTTTTACCCGACATTGAGATGAAATGACATCTCAAGCCCTGTCGCCAAATGAAACCAATAGGGTTTATAAGCTTGGGCGGTCCGACTCGTGCGCACCGCTTTGCCTGGGCAGGCTTAGATCCTCTAAGCGGTTTACCAGTACTCGTGTGTGGGTCGAATTCAGCTCTGCGTGGAATCATCATGCAGCCCATATATTTCTTCAAGACCCGATGGACGGGGGCCAATTAAAACGTGTATATATACAGTAAAATTCCGCTATTAAGACCACAAAAAATTGGTACTAATTCTGCCTTAAAAGCTTATTTAGAAAGTTTCAGTTATTCTTTCTTTGTGTTTTCAGCACACAGTGTCCTCTGATCAGAGAGCACCTTTGGGACTGTTCAAAAGTGGTCTTAAAGACCATTTTTTAACAGTCCCAAAGGTGGTCTTTATAAAGGGATTTTACTGTATATGATAATGGAATCTTCCAAAAAATACGTTTGGAGTGTTCCATTTCCAGATAAAGGGGTGCATGTAACAGGTTTGTCAGTTTTGGTTTGTTTGTGTTAAGTTTTAGAAAAATCGAAGTTTTGTATGCAAACAGTATAGACCCAGATCAGACGCCGCGCTCTGCGGCGTCTGATCTGGATCTATACTGTTTGTCAAAGTAGGACGCTGAGCATATGTGGGTTATATGGCCCCAACTCCCTTGCAAATACGGCATAACGGCGTGCCAGATGTAAACTCGTACAAAAGGCTCCGGCGCAACTACGTGGATGTGCAGTTTGCTGGTCGCCTATAGGATTGAACCTTTTGCTCATAAGCTGGATAATACGGAACCCGGGAAGGGACATGAATTTTTTAATACGTTGTGCGAACAAGATATTAAGTTGTGCAAACAAGATTAGATCTTGTGCGGACAAAATAATATCTTGTGCGCACAAGACACAAGTATTATCTTGTCCGTACAAGATATATGTGTGCGGACAAGATATTATCTTGTGCGGACAAGTTAATATCTTGTTCGCACAACTTAATATCTTGTGCACACAAGATAATATGTTGTGCGAACAAGAATATATCTTGTCCGCACAAAATAATACATGTATCTTTTGCGCACAAGATATTATTTTGTCCGTACAAGATCTTATCTTGTGTTTGTGAAACACGTACATGTCCCCGTGCATGGTCATTTTTTTCTTCAAAGATGGTCACAGTTCAAAGTCAAGGTCAAAGGTCAAGATTTTTTATTTGAGTGGGAATTCCTTGGAACAAGGAACTTACATGCCAAATATGAAGGCTATATCTTAAACGGTTCGAAAGTTATGAACATTTTTTCTTTAAAATAGGTCATAGGTCAAGGTCACAGGTCAAAAAATTTTGCATGAATGTAAAGCTCTGGTCACCAGGAACCTACATGCCAAACATGAAGGCTCTATCTTAAACGCTTCAAAAGTGATTAATTATTTTATTTGTTCTTTTAAGTAGATCAAAGGTCAACGTCACGGGTCAATTTTTTTTTGCATGAATTTAAAGCTCTTGTTACGAGGAACCTACCTCCCAAATATTAAGGCTGTATCTCAAATGGTTCAAAAGTTATGACCAATGTAAACTTTTTCTTTTATGTAGTTCAAAGGTCACTGTCACAGTCAAAATTTTTGTGTGAATGTAAAGCTCTTGTCACAAGGAACCAAATATGAAGGCTGTATCTCAAATGGTTCAAAAGTTATGACCAAAATGTTATTTTTTATTTTAAGTAGGTCAAAGGTCAAGGTCATTTTTTTACATGAATGTAAAGCTTTTGTCACAAGGAACATACATGCCAAATGTGAAGGCTGTATCTCAAGCGGTTCAAAAGTTATGACCAATGTTATTATTTTTTTAGTAGGTCAAGGTCACAGGTCATTTTGTTTGCATGAATTTAAAGCTCTTGTCACAAGGAACCTTCATTCCAAATATGAAAACTGTACCTCCAACGATTCAAAAGGTATGACCAACGTTAAAGTTGTCCACGTACAAACCAACATACCAACGAACAAACAAACAGACAGGACAAAAACAATATGTCCCAGCTATCGCTACCAGGAACATAAAAATTTATGTCCCTCCCGGGTTCCGTAGGATAATACACATTTCTCGCACTCCAGAATAGGATCACGGGCCTCCGTGGCCTAGTGGATAAGAGCGCTGACTCTTAATCATTAGGTCTCTCACCGCTGTGGTTTGAGCCTGGTTCGGGTCAAATATGAGATGCCAAGTTCAGGTGTTTATTTCTCGGGTACTCCGATTTTCGCTCACCTCTGATTACTCTAAGAAATCGATTTAAGTGAAATGATTTTGAAAGGGTCGTAAAACCAAGAACCCCCCCCCCCCCCCCAACTAAAAAAAAAAAAAAAGGATCATTTTCCAAGCTTACACTGACAGCACCGGTGGTCGATTGTCTTTTAGTCTAGATAGGTCTTTAAGTGTAGATGGGGGAAAGGGGCCTGAGCGGTTGACTTTGACCGTTTTGTTAAACCTTTAAATACATGTACTTTAAGCAAAAATGAAGACTCAGAGCTAATCAGGCGCTTCAGATCTGGGTCTACACCGTATACCAAACGCAACATTTGATTCCACGCCAGATTCTATAGATGACCTCTGACCTCACAGTGATAAGAAATACAAGGATATTTTCGGTAAATAACCATTACCAGGAATTCAGCACTGAAGCGCTTCTGTGCGTAATACAGTCGAACTTCGATGGCTCGAACCCCTCTGGGACCATGAAAATTTATTCGACACAGCGGTAGTTCGAGCCACTAATGGTTAATGCCAAAACATATAACGAGATACTTTTGAACATCTTTTCGATGTTCTGTAATGAAAATGTATGCTGTGTGTACTCATTAGAATCGCCTCACCGAGGCGATTCTAATGAGTACATACAGCATACATTTGCAGGATAAAAGACTTCTTAATTATCCCCCACTATTGCTTATGAAGAGGATTTCCCTAGGGGCTCAAGAGCGAGTTCGACTCAACCATGGTAAACGAGCCATCGGTATTCGAGCCATCGAAGTTCTAATGTATTTTTGGGTCGATTAATAATTTGTCAATCAATCCAAAAATAACGTTACCAAATCTCAAGAAATGAATAGCATTAAATACAGTTCTTCTGTCATTACTGACAATGACCAATCTTAATCATATTTGAGAAATGTTTCTATTTGTGTGTTCTAAGATGGCTGATGAGACCGATTCTAGCTGTGAACTGTGTCAGGTCAGGTTCAATGATGCTACTGGTAACATGTGAGCCAGTACAACCTGTTGCATGCGGGTAGATGGGACTCGACACCTCGGGAGGGCAACCCGTATAGGAGTTGCTAGATCTCTAAACAACGCTTGCGTGTGCAGGTGGAACCCGTAGCCTTGGTTGGCAATCCACCTAGGGGTTTAAGGTCCCTAAACAAAACCTAGCCAGTGGCAGGCGGCTTACTCTTTTTTCTTCTTAACTGAATACTGACTCCCCCTATTGGGCGGACTGGCCTCGCGTTACTTTGTGCACAGCTGAGGTCGTCCAACGAAACCCTGTGTTGGTGCTTGGTCACTCTTGCTATGCACAGGGAAGACAAGGAACTCATGGTGGTTCCTCTGCCACTGCAAGGGGTAGATGGAGCTCCCAAGCCCTGGTCGGCAATCCGTCTAGGAGAAGGCAACTCCAAACAAAAACCTACATATCTGGATTTGCCTGTTGCAGCTATGTAAAGTCTGCTTCGGCTGCTGGGGCAGAAGAAATCATTTCTCTGGGCATTTAATATACTCATTACGAAAACACGCCTATACCAATACATTGTAAATTTTACCGCCCAAAATCGAAAATTTCAAGATGAAAAAGTGTGATATTTTTATTATTTCTGCTCAAAATATAGATTGTTGGAACACGTTAGAACCGCCTCATCGAGGCGGTTCTAACGAGTACCCACAATCTGTATTTTAGAGGGGAAATAAGAAAAATAAGTTTTACCCCTGCAAATCCCAATTTTATTATATAAAAGTGGGGTTCAAGGGGTCAAATTTATATAAGCGTGTTTTCGTGATGTCCAGAAAAATGTGGGGTGCATTAGTCCCCTTATTTTGCTCAAAAATACATATTGTTCATCGGCCCATGCCCATCGAGGCTTGAAAAAATAGATCGGCTGCTTGATGCTTCCACGCAGAGCTGAAATCCGACCGTACACAAGTACTGGTAAACAACTTAGAGGACCTTAGCCTGCGCAGGTAAAGCGGTGCGAGTCGAACCGTCCGTGCTTAAAAATCCTATCGGTTTCATTGGGCGTCAGGGCTTGAGATGTCATTTCATCTCAATGTCGAGTAAAAGTCCCACACAATTGGAAGCAGAGTCTCCAAAATGACATATACAGTGTTAACGGGACGTTAAACCTCAAATCAAACAAAGCATATTGTTCATACCCAATACGTCGGCCCAAAAGACTACCAGCAATGTTTGCTTGACCAACAGAATGTTATAAGGAAAATGTTTTTTTGAAGCCATAACAGTATTTAAAATGTCTCCAAGGTTATGCCATCGGAACTTCATTAACATTGTTGTGAAGTAAATATCAAACATTAATGTATTATGAACAAATAAATTATTCAGCAGAATGTTTAATTACTATTTGCCTCCCTATATTACCCAATTTACGTTAAAGATCAATGTTTCCATATGAACCTTCGTGATAAAAAATATCATAATAATAATTATGGTTATTATTACACTTTCGTGACTAATTATCTGCCATTTCTTGTACTAAAACATGACTTTATTCCCATAATATCACGCGTTCTTTCATGATGATGATGATGATGATGATTATGATGATTATTGAAAGAATGCCATTTATTGCAGACAAAAATGTGAAGTTCAGTTTGCTTGTATCTTATAGAGAATACCAAGTTCGTGTCTTTTGATATCAAGTTTATCAGGCTTTGAGAACGCATGTAGAATCGCGAGGCTTTCCGAGCGATTCTACATGCGTCTCTCGAAGCCGAGCCTGATAAACTTGATATCAAATGACACGAATTTGGTAATTCTATTTATCAATTATTTCCATTGTACACTCTAACAGTTTTGCCATTGCACGACCCGCAGAAAAAGCGACCGACTGAAGTCGGTTGATTTTCTAAGAGTGCCCTAAAATCACCGTGTCATTCTGTCAGTCTGTCAGTCTGTCTGTCCGTCCGTAACCCGTTTGTGAAAATTGGTGATAGTGACTTAACCGCTTGGAATATTTAAACAATTTTTGGCATACTGATAGATATCAATGAGATCTTACCAATGAACTTGCGAAATATTACATTCCATTTAGTACAGCCTCGCCGAGGCGAAAAATGTGAAAATTTTCGAACTGCTTCTCCTCGGAAACCGTTGGGCCGATTGAAGTCAGATTTCATATGGAGCCTCTAACGGATGGGGAAAACCAAAATTTGCTCATGGGGTCCAGGTCACATGACCAAAATGGCCGACAAGCCATATATGGTCTGTTTGTCTGTCCGTCCGTAACCCGTTTGTGAAAATTGGTGATAGTGACTTAACCGCTTGGAATATTTAAACAATTTTTGGCATACTGATAGATTTCAATGGGATCTAACCAATGAACTTGCGAAATATTACATTCCATTTAGTGTGGACTCGCCGAGGCGAAAAATATGAAAATTTTCGAACTGCTTCTCCTCGGAAACCGTTGGGCCGATGTCAAATTTCATATGGAGCCTCTATGGGATGGGGGAAACCAAAATTTGCTCATGGGGTCCAGGACACATGACAAAAATGGCCGCCAAGCCATATATGGTAAAAAAAAAACCTTCAAAAATAGTCTTCTCCAGAACCACTGGGCAGATTTCCACGAAACTTGATAAATAGCATCTTGGACGTAGGGCCATCATAAATTGCTAAAATGCTGACCCTGGGTTGACCTTGACCTTCTTTGTGCCTAGGTCAAACTTTGACACATATGCTTTTGTATTGGAAAAGTGAGAATGCATTTTATCCTGCAAACGATTTAGAATACAGTACTAAAGTATAAGTAGTTTAGGTCGTAGTACCAAAGCGTTAATCCAAAATCGTTAATCCATAGACAAAATGGCAAATATCAATGTTCGGATCAACAGACATGGACTCCAGAAGAGTGTAATCAGGCGTCCGCGGATAGTAAGCATTACTTGGTAAGCAAGCTTCGCCCACCATGCCCATATATTTTTGCTCCTCACGATAAGGCACATTTATTGGGGGGACCGTTTTAGATCCAGGTCACATGACCAAAATGGCCGCCATACCCATATATGGTAACATTCATAAAGCTAAAAGCATCCGGCGGGTCGTGCACTTCAGCTGAAGCATTGTTTTTTTCCAGCAGTTCAGTTCATAGAGAAGTGCAATGTCACGTTGATCTGATAAAGCTCACTTGTCCTGAGAAAGCATATGTTTATCAGGTCAATGTTAACAATGAAATTCATAAATGAGAATACAAGTACATGTACCGTGGTTTGAAGGACTCGGCACAAATGATATCAACCCTCACCGTGCTAATTATTTTAATGTGTCACACAGTGCTACCTCCCCCCCCCCCCCCCCCCCCCACAAACCCCGACCCCAATACCCTCCAGACATTTTTGTCGCATAAATTCAGTTTTTACCATATCACGAACACATGCATATACAATTTTGACCCCCTCCAACCCCACTTTTATACAGAAAAACTGGGGTTTACAGGGGTAAACTTTATTTTTCTTATTTCTGCTCCAAAATATAGCTTGTAGGTACTCGTAAGAACCGCCTCGATGAGGCGGTTCTAACGAGTACCGACAATCTATATTTTGAGCAGAAATAAGAAAAAATATTCCAATTTTTCATCACAAAATGTTAATATTTTCGGTGATAAAGGTAACAATGTATTTGTATAGGCGTGTTTTCGAAATGATGGATTCAGAAGCAGTGCAAAAACAGAATAGATCCTGATCAGCTGGGATATTAGAAGTAAGGAAACTTTATTTTGTAATGGTAAACGGGATTTTGATAGTGGAGGGTCTCAATATAGCATGCTCTTAAACAGAGAATTGTACTGTGTGTGTATGTTGCGAGTACTCATTAGAATCGCCTCTTCCATGTAATTTTATTAAAATACACAACATAAATTTCCATAATAAATAAGAACAAGAGGACCATGGTGGTCCTTTATCGCTAACCTGAGCTAAGAGATTTGCATGTCTGTCCAGAGACCAGGCACCAAATATTAAAGGCATGGGCCTTCCGGTTTCAGATAAAAAAGATATTTTAAAGGTTTCCCTATATAAGTCTGTATAAAACAAGTGGGTCCTGGGCGGGGCCATTTTGGCCCGGGTGGGGTCATTTTTGGCCCCTGAGCTATAATTTGAACAATCCCGATAGAAGTCAATTAGATGAAGCTACATACCAACTATCATAGACCTGGGCCTTCTGGTATCAGACAAGAAAATTTTAAAGATTAAGTTAATCGTGCCCTGGGGCTGGGCCAGTTTTTGGTCCAGGGGCAGAGCCAAATTTGCCCCCCCCCCACCCTCCCGGGCTATAATTTGAACAATCTTGGTAGAGGTCCACTAGATGAAGCTATACATACCAAATATCAAAGAACTGGGCGTTCTGGTTTCAGACAAGAAGATTTTTAAAGGTTTTCCCTAATAAGTCTACGTGAAACAAGTGAGCCTCGGGGCGGGGCCATTTTTGCCCCCTGGGCTATAATTTGAACAATCTTGGTAGAGATCTACTAGGTGAAGAAAAGACAAGAAAATTTTAAAGATTAAGTTAAGCAAGTGGGTCTTGGGGCTGGGCCAGTTTGAGCCCCGGGGCAGGGCCAATTTTGTCCCCCCCCCCCCCCCCACCACCGGGGCTATAATTTGAAAAATCTTGGTAGGGGTCCACTAGATGAAGCAACATACCAAATATCAAGAACCTGGACCTTCTGGTTTCAGATAAGAAGATTTTTAATTTTTTTTCCTCAATAGTCTATGTAAAACATTACGATAACACACCCGTGTGGCACAGTGCATTTTTCTTATCTCCAAAATGGCTACTTTTCTAATGAAAATCCGGGAATTTTTTCTTATTTGTACTCCAAACATAGGTTGTGGATGCTTGTTAGAACCGCCTCGTAGAGGCGGTTCTAGCGAGTACCCACAACCTATGTCTTGTAGAAGAAATAAGACAAATAATGTATACCCCGTAAACTATATAAAGTGGGGTTTAAGGGGGTGTTCATTTCACGAACATGTTTACCTGATGAAAAGTGGGACCCGGGCTTGGCCATTTTTGGCTCCAGGGCTATAATTTGAACAATCTTGGTAGAGGTCTACTAGGTGAAGCTACATGACAAATATCAAAGACCTGGGCCTTCTGGTTTCAGACAAGAAGATTTATAAAGGGTTTTCCTTATAAGTACATGCAAAACAAGGGCCCCGGGGTGGGGCCATTTTGGGGGCTCCCATGACTATAATTTGAACATTCTTGGTAGAGGCCCACTAGGGGAAGCTATTTACCAAATATCAAGGACCTGGACCATCTGGTTTCAGACAAGAATATTTTTCAAGGTTTTTCCCTTATAAGTCTATGTAAAAAATGGGCCCCCGGGTGAGGACATTTTTGGCCCCAGGGCTATAATTTGAACAATCATAGAAGAGGTCCACTAAGTGAAGCTACATACATACCAAATATCAAAGGCCTGGGCCTACTCGTTTCAGACAAGAAGATTTTTAAAGGTGTTTTCCCAAATAAGTCTATGTAAAATGAGGGGGCTCGGGGCGGAACCATTTTTGACTCCAAGGCAATCTTGGTAGAGGTCCACTAGATGAAGCTACACATACCAAATATCAAAGGCCTGTGCCTTCTGCTTTCAGACAAGAAGATCTTTAACTTTAAAAGTTGTTTCCTTATAAGTTTATTTAAAACAAGTAGCCCCCCCCCCCCCTCCCTTGGGGGGATTATTCTGGCCCCATGACTATAATTTGAACCATCTTGGTAGAGGTCCACTAGGGGAAGCTACATACCAAATATCAAGGAGCTGGACCATCTGGTTCCAGACAAGCATATTTTTCAAGGTTTTTCCCTTGTAAGTCTATGCAAAAAAGTGCCCCCTCCCCCGGGTGGGGCCATTTTGACCCCAGGGCTATAATTTGAACAATCTTGGAAGTGGTCTACTAGGTGAAGCTACATACATACCAAATATCAAAGGCCTGGACCTTCTGGTTTCAGACAAGAGGATTTCCCTTGTAAGTCTATGTAAAACAAGTGGGCCCGGGCGGAGCCATTTTTGGCCCCAGGGCTATACTTTGAGCAATCTGGGTAGAGGCCCACTAGATGAAGCTACACACCAAATATCAAAGACCTGGGCCCTTTGTTTTCAGAGATGAAGAATTTTTTATGTTATCAGATAAAAAATCTATTTTTAGCTCCTGTGACCTAGATGTGCTATGGACTGGAACCATTTATACAAATATGAGGATCATTCAAGTGAAGTTAGGTCAAAATCCAATCAGAAGTTTAGGAGGAGATACTGTTCGAGTAAATTGTGAACAGACATACAGACGTCGAAGATCACAATAACTTCTCCGGAGCCTTTGGTTCAGGTGAGCTAAAGATCGTTTAACCTAAGCCTAGCGGTCCGTTTCTTAGACATTGGCAAACAGTGCAAACTCGCATCAAAACGCGGCATCTAATCTGGTTCTACACTGTTTGCTAAAGAACATCCATTTTTGTAAAATTTGCCTCAAACAGAAAAATAAAATAAATAAAAACATCCCTATAATTAGAAATGGACCACTCATAACTTACTAGGTGGAAGATTCCATTGTCAAATATGGGTTAAACTTATCCCAATATAACTTTTTTAGGTAGTCAGAAATTGGTGTGACTAAATTATAATTTATTCATACCCATGTGGACACAACTCCATTTGTCATATAAGGGGTGTCAGGCCTATTTGTTTTCGTTTTTATTCTTTTTAGATGGAACATTCTGTTTGCAAATAGTGCAGGCCCTGATCAGACGCCGATTTCTGTGGCGTCTGATCTGGGCCTGCACTATTTGCCAAGCCGGGGGTTGGGGTGGGGTGGGGGGGGTGTTCCAAATATACATGCTTGTACATGTGTATATCAAATTCGCTGAGTTCACAAGGAGAATAGCCGGCCTCGGCAGTTTAGGCGGTTTCGGCGTCTGATTGGTGATCAGGTGATCATGGTGATTGATCATGAAATCTTTCATTACGCAACCACGCCTATACAAATACTTTGTCACCTTTATCGCCGAAAAAAATGAAAATTTTATGATGAAAAATTGTGATATGTTTCTTATTTCTGCTAAAAATATAAATTGTGGGTACTCGTTAGAACCACCTCATCGAGGCGGTTCTAACGAGTACCCACAATCTATATTTTAGAGCAGAAATAAGAAAAATAAGGTATCCCCCGAAAACCCCAGTTTTACTATATAAAAAAGGGGTTCAAGGGGGTTAAAATTATATAGGCGTGTTTTCGTGATGTCTACGGTCATTCTCTCCCTTCCGCTGATTCAAGAAGGGCAGTTGTCGGTTTTTGGCGAAAGCATATGTACTGCCCTGGTTAACAGCTTACGTATAAGCCTGTCCAGGAAAAGTGTGGATTGGTAAAATGACCGGCTCAAAAATGACCTAAAACAGTATTGACTGGGCCGTTAAACTCCAATACAAACAAACAAAGACAAGAAGAATCGGTGGATTGGCATTCGCATGCCTTGTTTTGCAAGCGGACTAAATTATGGTAACTTTGTGTTACAGTTGAATTCACAAAATTGGATGGCTTGGTTTACCTTTTGTTAACAGAATGTTCCAAAGGCAATCTTATCTGAAACTACTAAAGACCTGGGGGCACACGCCCTATTTCGTGTACATTGTAGTTGCCCGCACAAGCTGGACTGAGCCAGGGATAACCTACCTTACAACCCTCGGGCGTGATATGGCCATTTTGTATGCTTCCTGTACACGCATTCAAGCGCGCTGAAATATGAGAAAAAACGAACATTTTTTAGACTGAATGTTATTTTCATGACAGTCTGAAATCATTGCGAAAACACGCCTATACAAATACATTGCCGATTTTTTGGCCAAAAATTAAAAATTTTACGAGGAAAATTGTGATATATTTTCTTATTTCTGTTCAAAACATAGATTGCGGGGACTCGATAGAACCGCCTCGTTGAGGCGGTTCTATCGAGTACCCACAATCTATGTTTTGAGCAGAAATAAGAAGAATAATGTATACCCCCTTGAACCCCACATTTACTATATAAAAGTGGGGTATGAGTGGGTTAAAATTATATAGGCGTTTTCTCGTGATGGTCATTTTTCAGAGGCCAGCTGACGAAAGCTACAAGTACAGTAAAACCTGTATTAGTGGTCACCTCTATTAAGCAAGCCACCTTCTTAAGCAAGCTGGCAATCAATTCCCGAACAAGGAAAATGCATTAAAATTCACCTGTGTTAAGCAAGCACCTGTTGTCTTAAGCAAGCACTTTTTGAATATCCCATAGGTGCTTGCTTAATACAGGTTGGACTGCATTTCTTTGAACCGGTTTGCCTTTGTCCTGTTGAACGCAATTGACCCTGTCGTTGTAAACAGTGTAGATCCAGAGCAGATATCTACTGAAACGTTCCAATCAGGATCTACACTGTTTGCCATTCAGTTGTTAATTTGAACGAAAACATTTTATCAACTAATTTGCTTGTTTAACATACAGAAATTGGTATGGTAACTTAATTTGTTCAGCAGGATAATAGTTAAATGGTATCCACAGTTTATTGCTTTGTTTTGTTTGTGTGTATTGGAGTCTAATGGCCCAGTCACACTATTTAGGTCATTTTTGAGCCGATCCACACTTTTCCTGGGCAGGCTTATACGTTCGCGGTTAACCAGTACAGTGCTCATTCTTTCGCCAGAAACTGACAACTGCCCATTTGGAATAAGCAGAAGGGAGAGAATGACCGTGGAAAAGTATTGGTGAGAGCAGCATTAGGAAACTATCGCGTACCCATTACGAAAACACGCCTATACAAATACATTGTCCATTTTTCAGTCAAAAATTTGGAAATTTTAAGATGAAAAAGTGTGATGTGTTGCTTATTTCTGCTCAAAACATTGATTGTTGGGATTCGATAGAACCGCCTCGACGAGGCGGTTCTATCGAGTACCCACAATCTATGCTTTTAAACATATATAGGGAAAATACTGTTTACCCCTGTAAACCCCAGTTTTACTACATAAAAGTGGGGTTTAAATGGGTCAAAATTATATAGGCGTGTTTTCGTGATGCTATGAAAGCTCTGGGGAGTTAGAAAATGGAAGTCAGAAGTAAGAAGATAGAAGTAAGAAGTCATGGAATTAGAAGTCAGATGAAATGAAGTTAGTACTTGGAAGTCGGATGTTGGAAGTCAAAAGTAAGAAGTTGGAAGTAAAGCCAAAACGGTAAACCAAGGAGAATATTCCTTGAAACAAACGTCGTACTCGGAAACTTATGAGCCCGGACACAGTATTATCTACAGTTTACGTGTGGGCCCAGCGAAGACTCAGATCAGCCTGTGTCCGCGCAGTCTGATCATAGTCTTCTTTGTACGCTCTAAGGATAGCTAAGGACCCAACGCATTCGGAAAACATGTCCGTGTGAAATAATGGCGTCCAACATGGTGTCAGAAGTGATAATTTTTAGGTAAAAAATGATTACATCTTTCTTAATTCTGCTTTCAACATAGGTTGTGGGTGCTCGTTAGAACCGCCTCAATGAGGCGGTTCTAACGAGTACCCACAATCTATATTTTTGAGCAAAAATAAGGCGGATAATGTATACCCCACTAAACCCCAGTTTTCTCTATATAAAGTGGGGTTCAGGTGGGTGTTCATTTCACGGACTTGTTAACGTGATGGCTCATTGATGCAGCAAGAGAAGTTTCTGGTCAGATTATATGGATGTGCAGGCTGATCTGATTCTTTGATGATAGAACATGAGTGTTTTATTTCCCACGACTTGTAGTATATTCCTTCAAACCAATGAGAAGTGAGGCCACATAGTCACATCTTCAATGTTTACCTAAACAAGAATCAGCAATCTGATTAAATTCAATGTCCTTGCTGTGATGGCCCGTGTGTTCTTACATTCTATCATTCAGTGTACAAATATAAATGTATCAAAACGTTAACGTTTAATTCAGCACACACACGCCAGATATAAACTCATTTGGGATGTTATTTTACGCTAAGCATTGCATACATTTCAGCTGTAAAAACAAATAAACTTTAATGCAAAATGAATCACATGATGCCGTACTTTACGGTTTGCCAAACTGACTGCCTTAATACTAATCCTATATAATTCTGACTCCCTCGAACCCGACTTTTATATAGTAAAACTGCGGTTAGCAGGGTCATGAAACTTTATTTATCTTATTTCTGCTCTAAAATATACATTGTGGGTACTCGTTAGAACCGCCTCGATGAGGCAGTTCTATCGAGTACCACCAATCTATATTTTGAGCAAAAATAAGAAAAATATCACATTTTTTCATCTTAAAAAACCTATTCATCACGTGGACAAGTCCGTGGAATGTGCACCCCTAAACCCCACTTTATATAGAGAAAACTAGGTTACAGAGATATGTATTATTTTGCTAATTTCTGCTCCATTACATAGGCTGTGATTAGGCTCTCGGTAGACTGGGTACTCGTTAGAACGGCCTCAAAGAGGCGGTTCTAAAGATCACCCGCACCCTATGTAATGAATTTAAATAAGTCAAATATCACGAATTTTCATTTGAAAAATAGCCATTTCGGAGACGTGATAAACAAGAGGGTGTTATCGTAATATAAAGCTGTTTAGATTAAACATTTTATTGCAACTCATTTCGATAACACACTCGTGCGACAAAGTGCATTTTTCACATCTCCAAATTGGCTACTTTTTTATGAAAATCCGTGATATTTTGCTTATTGATACTGCAAACATTGGTTGTTGGTGCTCGTTAGAATCGCCTCATTGAGGCGGTACTAACGAGTACCAACAACCTATGTCTTGGAGCAGAAATCAGAAAAATAATGTATACCCCCGCAAACCCCAGTTTTCTCAGTATAAAGTGGGAGTTTTGGGGGTGTTCATTCTACGGATTTGTTCACGTGATAACAAGCACAAAGAGATTGGACACAAGTTATGACATTGTTAGATAGTCCTCTCCCTACAACAATGCAATGGATAATGTCAATGGAAAATAATGTTTAGACCTACCATCCGGAACGCAGAGGTTCTCTGGAGTGATACTAGAATCATATTTGCTGGTGTGAAGAAACCATGTCCCACTTTCACATATTGGCTTGTCATCGTTCGCCAAAGCTCGGCGATGATAGCCATCTTTGCAGCCTGTCATAGTCGAGACACCGTTTGGATAGGCGTACGACGAGGGGTCAGAATATATTGCATTAGGCGTTGGTGGTCTCCCGCCACAGTCGTGGTCTGAAATATAGTCATAAACCCGAATAAAATAAGAATTAATTGTCATTAACTCATTTAACTCATTTAGAAAGTCTCCGTGGTGTACTCGCTTTGTAAACCAGGGATCGCAGGATCGATCCCGGGCTTCTCCATACTTTCAGATGAATCTTTAAACCGATGTCCCGTCTCCGTATGACCTTAGCTGTTGGTGAGACGCAAAGCTCAAACACTCACTCACGCATTTAACTCAGAATCTTCAACTTGATATAAAGCACAAGTCTATTTCAAGATTTAGGGGTGACAGTTAGTGGTTTCTTCAAGATTTAATTTGAAAACGGCTTAACCAGTTTTGCAAACAGTGTAGGCCCTGATCAGATGCTGCGTTCTGCGGCGTCTGATCTGTACCTACGCTGTTTGCCAGGGTATCCGTTTAGGGGTTTCCTGCCTGAAATGGGTTTGCGATTATAGTATTGTCCCTTTTTTAGATTTCTCTCTTGAGATTCGTTTTGTTTGAGGACGAAACTTGTATCAAACATATCAAAATTAATTACATGTAGGTTATATTTGAAAGCGGGATATTTCTTTTGTCCGCCGGCCTCGGTGGCTGAGTCGGATGCGCGTCTGACTGGTGATCAGGAGGACGCGGGTTCGATTCCCGCCGGGGTCGGCAACATTCTTTCGTGGAGATTGATCATGAAATCTTTTCTACGGTCATTCTCTCCCTTCCGCTGATTCAAGAAGGGCAGTTGTCAGTTTCTGGCGAAAGAATGTGCACTGTACTGGTTAACCGCTTACGTATAAGCTTGCCCAGGAAAGTGTTGAGAGGTAAACTGACCGGCTCAAAAATTACCTAAATAGTGTTGACTGGGCCGTAAAACTCCAATACAAACAAACAAACAAAATTTCTTTTGTCCGAAATAAATTTTCCCTTCGACAGCCAACTTGGGGTTGAAAAAGACGGCTTTTCTGACATTGACGAGGTGCATCTTGTCACGGCACTGAACTTAAAATACTTGTGATCAGTGATTGTAAATGTACAAAATTCAAACTGAATCCGGACATTCAGCACCAATTATCAACAGAGGCGATGTTTAGTCAATGTGGCTGTTTGTTTTTGTTTGAATAGAGGTTTAACGTCCCCGCCAACATTATTTAGGTCATTTTGGAGACGTTGCTTCCAATTTTGTGGGACTTTTACCTGACATTGAGATGAAATGACATCTCAAGCCCTGCCGCACAATGAAACCAATAGGATTTATATGCATGGACGGGCCGACTCGCACCGCTTTGCCTGGGCAAGCTCAGATCCTCTAAGCGGCACTTTACCAATACTCGTGCGCGGGTCGGTTTCAGCTCTGCGTGGAAGCATCATGCAGTCCATAGATTTCTCCAAGCCACGATGGCCGGGGCCGTAATCCACTAGTGGAATACGGACGTAATCCACCATTGGATTACAGATTTTATTTCATGGCGTTACTTCATTCTTAGACGCGACGTCATAAAAATTGGGCCCAGTCAAGCGATTTTGGTAGTTATCGCCTATGCGAGCAGCGAAGGTTCAGGCGGGTCTGCGCATTCGCGCAGTCTCGCCAGAACCTTCGCTGCTCGCTCATACAAGCAGTGAATCAAGAGGAACCTTCAGACAGAAAGCCATACACCTGGCGCCTCTGAATAGCTGGGCATGCGCAGTTAAAATTTGTCATGACGGAATGCTCGAAGACACAAATTCGCTTGGCGGGGCTCAATTATGATAAATGCTCTTTAGCCTCTAGAGATTATTTTCCACAACTCAAGATATCCATATGTTTTGGATACTTCTTGAAAATGTATATTGTGTGTACTCATTAGAATCTACTCCTAGGCATTACTGACTGAATTTTTCTCTGATTGAGCAAAGGAATAAATCGCTTATTTGACAGCTCTTGCCCCCATAGTGTAGAATTATCAACCATTATGAACATGTGGCTGTAATCTTATCATGATTAATCCTGATTTTATGGCCAAGCCTGCCAGAGGTTTTTATTAAAATTAGACAGTGCAGTACCAGACCGGAATGTTACCCTGGTAAAGCTATATACACATCCTGCTAACTAGCCAGTGAATCGAACACCCCTGTATATCCCACACCTTATACAGAAATGTGGGGTTTACATGTTGACTATACATTATTTTCTAAAAATTCGCTAAAATATAGTGGGTATTCTCTTTTAAACTGCTTTAATGCAGTTCTATGAACACACACATTCTATGTTTGTAGCATAAATAAGAACAATATGAATAAATATGTACGGGTGTGGCTTCATAATTACATGTAAAATTGGCACAACTGTTTATTTGTTCATACATTTGTGTACTGCCTTTTTATTTATTATGTATTATTTATTTATTGTCTTTTTTGGGGGGTGGGGGGGTGGGGTTTGGTTGAACGGCCCTTTCAAGAATAATTCACTCCTATTGAGCCGATCGTTTATCAGAGGTGGGCGAAAACCGGAGTAACCGGAGAAAAAACACCTGACCTTCCGTTGCAGAACATGGCGTCTCACATGTGACCCGAGCGAGGCTCGAACCCACAGCGTTGGGACACCTAATGATTAAGAGTCAGCGCTTTTATCCACTGGGCCACGGAGGCCCTATTTATTATCTTAGAGGATGATTGGGTATGGCGAAGGTGTTACAGTACCCTCTGACTTTTGCATGGATAATGCAAACATATTAATCAATATTATTTGACGGCTCTTGCCTTGGGTGTGTGGAATTATCAATTCGTCGAGGTTTAACATCCCTGTCACACGAGTGAGTACTGGCAAACCTGCCTGCCAAAGTAAAGCGGTGCGAGTCGGACCGTCCATCCTTGTAAACCCGATTGGGTTCAGTAGACGACAGAGATTGAGATGTTAATGGGGGACATGGGGGGGGGATACATACAAGTGTAGAAACAGAAAAAAATAATATCACACCCCTCCTCATCCCACCCCAAGCCCTCTATCCGTAACGACTACAGGAATAGGAGGCCTTGTTCAACCTAAAAGCAAATACAAATTGGACGATCGACAGTACTGATGCACGATACACGACATCTTCGACTCACCCAACCATCTCAAGCAGTACCAAGTTTCCGTGAAAACCTCGGGCAATACTTACCATTTACATTCACACAAACACCGGAAACGTCAAGTCCGAGGTGCTCGTAACCAGTTTTCCACACACCGTTTTCACAGAACAATTTGTCTGGATCACTCATGAAGTTCTTTAGTTTCCCATTCATAAAAGTATGACGTTGAAAGCCATAGTGAGCATGTGTTGTATAATTGTATCCTCCGTAACATTGAAAATCACACAGCCAGTCCGTTGCATGGCCACAGTAGGTTTCCAGGACACCGTGTGGGATTGATTTCGGACACTTTTCGTCAAGTGCTGCAAAACAGAAGACTAAGTAATTAAGGGGAATGGGAACATCTAGCACATTTTTTTTCCGCATTTTTCAAAGGGAGACAACTTTTGAAACTTCCTGTTTGCTTTTCTCTAAGCCTTGTCCCACGGAAAAAGGGGTCGACTCTTTCCTTTAAAAGTTCACACCTATTGGCATCGGAGACAAAATACATGTTCTTTTGCAGGAGTTGCTTCCCCTGAAGGTGTATCACCTTAGCGATTCCGTGAAAAGAATACCCATGTAAAACACTTTATACAGAGAAACGTTGGGTTTGGTGGGTATGTTTCATTTTCCACACGTTCGCTCACAAAGAGAGATTGCGGGTACTCGTTAGAACCGCCTCATTGAGGTGGTTCTAAGGTGTATTCGCAATCTATGTTTCGACCAGAATAATGAAAAATAATAAACTTAATTCATCTAAAAATGCTAGTTCTTGAGACAAGAAAGTCGACATTTAAACAGACGGTGGGTGAGGTTCGTTTGTTAGGTCCCCTTTGACATTGTTTAGGTCGTTTTTGAGACATTTCATCCAATTGCGTGGGCCTCTTTATCCGACAGTGAGTTACAACGATATCTCGACTCCTACCGCCCAATAATACATGTATGCATGTATTACGAAATATTTCAAAATGTCGTCTGTTGCGACAGGAGGCACTCGCACTACTGTGCTAGGGCAAGCTTAGACCCTCTAAGCGGTTTACCAGTACGTGTGTGCGGTCGGTTTGTGCTCTGCTTTGGAGCAGCATGCAACCGGGGTTACCCAATCTATATATCCAAACCCCGAGGCGGGAGCCCACAAGGTGTGTTATCTTCGACCATCCTCTCAGAAAAGAAAATAGATGGCCTCCGTATTCATTTACAATTGTAGACATAGAAGGCTCTAATCAGACTGTTTAAGGGGAATGGGAACACCTTCAGGGGAGGAAACTCCTGCAAAAGTATTTTAGTCTCCCATGTCAATAGGGGTCAACTCTTAAAGGAAAGAATTTGCTCCTTCGGAGCAAATTCTTTCCTTTAAGAGTAGACCCTTTTTTCAGTGGGACTCGGCTTACATGAAAGCGAACAGGAAGTCCCGAAAGTTGTCTCCCTTTGAAAAATGGCGGAAAAAATCTACCAGGTTTTCCCATTCCCCTTAAATGCACAGGCCGGTCTGATTTATCACTTGGTACCTATAACCAAAGACTGCCTTCCGCTTGGCAAGGCTCGAACGGCAACATGACATCCCAATTAATTTTATTTAACACTTTGCATGCTGGGTAAGTATTCGCAACAGACGACATTTTGAAATATTTTCCTAATCTTCCCAGAAAACAAGAAATGACATCTCATGCAAAATATCTTCCCGCAGGATTTGACACCTCGTGCAAAGTACAAATTGTCTCCTATGTAGGCAATTTACACTATGGAGACAATTTGCACGAGATGTCAAGTCCTGTTTTCTGGGAAAAATTTTGTCGTCTGCTGATTAAGCCTAGCGAGTGCTAAAGCTTAAAGACATAGTGTGTATCCGAGTGAACCCCACATTTAACTTGAACTGTCCAATAGAGGGTTTTAGGCCCCCGCCCATAGGGGCTTGAAGAAATGTATGTGCTGCATGATGCTTCCACGCAGAGCTGAATCCGGCACGCACACTAGTACTGTTAAACCGCTTAGAGGATCTAAGCCTGTCCAGGAACCGCGGTGCGAGGCGGACCGTCCATGCTGATAAACCCTATTGGTTTCATTGGGCGACAGGGCTTGAGATGTCATTTCATCTCAATGTCGGGTAAAAGTCCGAGCAAATTTGAAGCAACATCTCCAAAATGATCTTTACAGTGTTGACGGGGACGTTAAGCCTCAAATCAAACAAACCAATAGTGGGTTTTACAATAATGTTTATTATAAATACTCTTGTAAACCCCATATTTTGCAGTCGAAGATGTTGTTGAGGAGGGTAAACACTTTTTCTTTAGGTTTGCTTAAATATCATTTGTGAGTTCTTGCATATACCATTTAAATCGAAAATAGAGATATCATTACCATTTGATGGGCCCGATATCTTTACGATGCAGATGCCAATCACAACATCACGAAAACACGCCTATATAATTTTGACCCCCTTGAACCCCACTTTTATATAGTAAAACTGGGGTTTATAGGGGTAAACCTTATTTTTCTTATTTCTGCTCTAAAATATAGATTGTGGGCACTCGTTAGAACCGCCTCGATATTTTTCATCATAAAATTTTCATTTTTCCGGCGATAAAGGTGGCAATGTGTTTGTATAGGCGTGTTTGCGTAATTAATGTTATAACAACTACTTTACTACTACTACTACTACTACTACTACTACTACTACTACTACTACTTTTATTACTACTACTATTACTTACTACTACTACTACTACTATCAATACTGATGCTTTTCCCCACCCACTTTATCTGTCCACTCCTGTTATAAAGATTCCTCAGCACATTTTGGCATCTATACACTACGCCATGTATGTTTGAAAATGTTTGTTACTTGTCTCATGTTGCCACCATGTGTGGCCTGAGTGAAAATAAAGTTATGTTGAGTTGAGTTGAGTTGAGTCGTAATGAAACAAAACTCGTCCGCGTTAATGTTTGGTGGTTACTTCAAATGCCATTTTTGCAAACAGCAAGGTCCAGACCAGACTGCTCTTCCAGGAGCAGACTTATCTTAGCCCACACTGTATGCCTGTTTGCTAAAATATGTTTGAAATATTGGTAAGTGAGTGGGTATTTGGGTGTTACGTCCCGCAAACAGCTGAGGTCATACTGGGACGGAACATCGGTTTAAAGACTCATCCGAATATCTGGAGAAACCCGGGATGCATCACGTGACCCCTGGTTTACAAGGAGAGTAGCATAACCACTACATCACGGAGGCTTCCTGAAATATTGGTAAGAATCCAGCAGACGACAGAGTGATTTTATTTTTGAAGTGGTCTGATATTTCTGAAAGATTCGAGCCGAGAAAATTTGAACAACCGAGTAACAGTGAAATTCCGGTTACGAAAACACGCCTATACAAATACATTGCAACCTTTATCGCTGGAAAAAAAATGAAAATTTTAAGATGAAAAATTGTGATATTTTTTCTTATTTCTGCTCAAAATATAGATTGTAAGTACTCGTTAGTACCTCCTCGATGAGGACACACAATCTATATTTTAGAGCATAAATAAGAAAAAAAAAATTTAACCCCTGTTTTGCTATTGAAAGTGGGTTTCAAGGGGTCAGTATTATATAGGCGGTTCTAACGTGTACCCACAATCTACATTTTGGGCAGAAACAAAAACAATATCACAAGTTTTCCTCTTAAAATGTTCGTTTTTGTCGGCGGAAAAATTTACAATATACAGTAAAATTCCTATATTAAGACCACCTTTGGGACTGTTCAAAAGTGGTCTTTAAGACCACTTTTGAACAGTCCCAAAGGTGGTCCATGACCAGCTGACACTGAGAGCAGAAATCATAAAAAAACTGAGTGAAGCCTTCAAAATAAGCTTTTAATAGCAGAATAAGTCTTAATTTTAGGTGGTCTTAATAGCGGAATTTCACTGTATTTGTATAGGTGTGTTTTCGTAATGAGCTAGTCGATGTTTACGCGCTGATCCACCGTGTTCGATGCCTTGATAGTGTAATACGTCAAGTTTCTATATCTGAACTGTCACGAATCTTGCTTGTGTGTACAGCTGAGCAGCCCGGTTTGTGTCTTAACTGGTCGAACCCCACATCATCACAAAAGCACTCCTATATAATTTTGACCCCTTATAATCTCACTTTTATATAGTAAAACTGGGGTTTGCAGGGGTATACATTATTTTCCTTATTCCTGCTCTAAGACATAGGTTGTGGGTACTCGTTAGAACCGCCTCTAAGAGGCGGTTCTAACGAGTGCCCACAATCTATGTTTAGAGCAGAAATAAGAAGAAAATCGCAATTTTTCATCAGAAAATTTTCATATTTTGGAGGTAAAATTTTCAATATATCTAGAAGGCCTGTTTTCGTGATGTAGACAGGTCATTTCAAGACAGGGATCAGTCATTTCTTGCACACCAGATAAGGAAATCCATAGTTTTAGTTTGGATAAAAATTCTGTTCTTACCGTGGTGTTCTTGCCCGGGGACAGGGTAAAAATCGAAAAGTATCGCGTGTTTGATAAAAACACTGGTTGAATACGACCTCATACGAGGACTGTTCAAATATGAATGCAACTAAGCACATAAAAATGATTCCGTGATAGATTTCGATGAAAAATTGATTTTGTCCCCTCAAAGTATTCCCCTTTAACAGATATACAAACTTTCAGTCTTCTGATCCAATCATTGAATGCATTTTGGTAGTCTTCTCGAGGTATACTATGAAGGCACTGGAATATTGCAGAACCGAGGTGTTTGCGCTGTACAAATTTTCAACCAGAAAGGTATTTTTCAGCCGCGGGAACAAAAAAGTCACACGGGGAAAGGTCAGGGGAATACGGGGGTGAGGGAGTTCAACAACCCTTTCCTGCTTCAGATAGTCTTGCACAATGAACGCCTTGTGCGATGACGCATTGTCATGTAGCAATCTGACATTGGCCAAACCAGTTGCGGGTCTTCGTTCTTTGAAATATTTCTCCAATTTTCGAAGAACTTTATTCTTGTAAAACTTCGCATTTACAGATTTGCCTTTAGGCACAGCAACCTGAATAGCAGGGCCCTGATTTGAAAAGAATATGACATACATTACCATCTTGACGCTCATGGTCCGCGTTGCAATGCATGGTATTTTGCAATACTTTGTTGCCCATATTTTGTTCTGAATCTTTCGTTTTGGCTCAAAAAAGTGAACCCATGTCTCGTCACCTGTGACGACATTAGCGAAAGACCGTGCATTGTAATTTGGAAACTTTTTCAGCAACTTCTTGGCGCACTGAACGCGTGTCTTTTTCTGCTCATCTGTCAACAGATGGGGAATCCATCTAGCACAGATCTTTCTCATTATCAAATCCCGTTTCAGAATTGTATGAGCTGCTCCTAATGAGATTCCAACCATACTAGCTATTTGTCTAGTGGTGTATCGGGCATCGGTAGCAACTATTTCTTTCACTCTAGCAACCATCTTGGCAGATGTTGCTCTTTTCGGCCGACGATCATGTGGTGCATCTTCTGTTGAGCCTAGCCCATTGCTGAATTTCTTTTACCAACGAAAAACTGTCGGAAAAGACATTTCATTATGCCCATAAACCGAACATATTTCATCAAAAATGTCTTTGCACCGTATACCAAGAATACAACGATTCTTAATATAGGACCGTATTTCAATGGCGTACTCTGACCTTCTTCCAACCATGTTTTGTATTCGTATTCAAGAGTAGACAGTGTTTATCGAACGATATACATGGCTAAAGTGGACGGATTTTAACAGGTTTGGTATCAACGTATAGGTAAAATGTTTTTTTCTACGCTGTGATATTATATTTCAAGGTGATTTTCGCTTTAGTGCATGAGAAAACGTTCTACTTGCATTCGTATTTGAACAGTCCTCGTATGTGCCGCCGTTAACCCATATATGACAATGGAAACTTCTACCTATTGAGTTTTGAGGGGTCTATTTGCCATTAGGTTTGTTTTTATTTGTAGCAAATTTTACAAAATTAATGTTCTTTAAGCAAACAGTGTAGAGCTAGATCTGATCTGCGTCCAAACTGTTAGCCAGGGCCGTTAGGCATGTATGGTTTAAGGTTGATGTACAGTGGCGATTTAGTTTTTGTTGTCCACGGAAACGGATGCAAAACTCTTTTCAGCGATTTGAAAACGCAGCGTTTAGACCACGCTTAAACGATCGTTTACATTTTCAGCCAATCAGATCATCGTTTCTGAAACGTTTCAAGCGTTTCGTATATCAACCAATCACATTAGCGTTCGGAAAACGCTGTCATGGAAACCGTTTCTGGTTTCATATGTTCTTTTTCGTTAACCAATAAAAATCCCGCAGACTCACTTTAATGATAATAATAATAGTGATAATGAATAATAATGAATAAAATAAAAGTAAATAATAATAATAATAATTATTATTATTATTATTATTATTATTATTATTATTATAATTATTATTTATTATTATTATTTTTATTATTTTTATTATGAAACAGAAAATAGATAAAAAAATAATAGCGAAATGATTTTAAGGTGAAGAGGATCTCCTGCAATAAACAGCAAATTGTGTTTGACAGAAAGAAAATGTTTCCGGATTCTGTAGCTCAGTCGGATGCGCGTTTAACTGTTGATCCAGATTCGCGGGTTCAATGCTTGCCGGTGAAAAACAAACTACATAAGAACCTTTCATACATGGACAAAACATTAACCGAGAAGACTCTGTTTTCTATAGTTTTCGAATGCTTTTTGTGAGGGAATTTATTGTTCTCACCCATTACGTACGGCCGCTATATTTTAGGAAAAAAAAAATATATATATATATATACAATGAATTTGACATTTAACATGATTTTTCAGTATATGTGATCTCAATAATTATCCGTCATCAAATTGACATTCGATGACAGATATCTTCTTCAATCATCACGAAAACACACCTTTATAAATTTGACTCTCTTAAAACCACTTTTGTATTGAAAAACTTGGCTTGACAGGGTTAATTATTTTACATTATTTCTACTCAAATATAGACTGTTGGTAAACGTTAAACCCGCATCGCCAAGGCGGTTCTAACGAGTACCCACAATCTATGTTTTGAGTAGAAATTTGGACAAAAATATCAGAACTTTTATCCCAAAATTTACAATTTTGTTGTAGAATAGAAGTTTTTAATTTATTTGATTAGGCTTGTTTTCGTTATGGAACAAAAATAAATTGTATTTGAACTGTCAGAATCAGACACACGTTAATATTTTTTTTCTTTTTTTTTTATATTTCGGCGGTGAAAATATTTCATTTATAATTTTATAATATACTAAGCCGCGAAATCAATTTATATCTGAAACAAATAAAAATCATCGCTTCACCTCATTACAAAAACACGCACTTTCGTATTTGAAAATTTTACCAAAAATCTAAGAAAAGTATTATATTTTTATATTTCTGCTCAAAGCATAGATTGTGAGAACACGTTAGAGTCGCCTCGGTGAGGCGGTTCTAACGAGTAACCACCATCTATGTTATAAGCAGAATTAAAAAGAAATATCACAATAACCCACCCGTGCGACATAGTGGATTTTTTTTTTCAGATCTCCAAAATGGCTACTTTTCTAATGAAAATCCGTGATATTTTTCATTTATGCTGCAAATATAGGTTGTGGGTGCTCGTTAGAACCGCCTCAATGCGAAGGTTCTAACGAGTACCCACAACCTATGTCTTGGAGCAGAAATAAGAAAAAATAATGTATACCCCCGTTCACCCCCATTTTCTCGATATAAAGTGAGGTTTAAGGGGGTGTTCATTTCACGGATTTTTTCACGCGATGATGTAAACCCATGTAAATTCCAGTTATATTATATAAAGGTTTGGTTTAAGGGCTCAAAATAATATAGGCTTGTTTTCATGATGTCGTGAAAACACAGTATGTTCATATTGTGAACAATAAATATGATCGCGATATCTTCACAGTGGCAGCCCTGACTACTTTTTCAATATTCTTTTTTCATAAATGCCAAACAAATTTTGTCTAAAACATCAGAATTTTCACTCACGCTTCGCACTCGTGAAAGTTCTGATATTTTGAATATACGCCACCTTAAACACTATTTTATTTTTGAGGCATTGATTCCCATTTTGAGTGTGTGTGTGTTTTTTTACCAAACATTGAGATGAAATGACATCTCAAGCCCTGTCGCCAAAACAAACAAAAATGGTTTATATGTAGGGACGGCCAGCCTCGAACCACTTTGGCTGGTCAGGCATAGATCCTGTAAGCGGTTTTTCACATTTCAGTACTGGCCATTGAAGAAATATATGGGCTGCGTGATGCTTCCAAGCAGAGCTGAATCCGGCCCGCACACTAGTACCGGTAAACGACTTAGAGAATCTAAGCCTGTCCAGGAACCACGGTGCGAGGCGGACCGCCCATGATAATAAACCCTATTGGTTTCATTGGGCGACAGGGCTTGAGATGTCATTTCATCTCAATGTCGGGTAAAAGTCCCACAAAATTGGAAGCAACGTCTCCAAAACGACATTTACAGTGTTGACGGGGACGTTAAACCTCAAATCAAACAAACAAATCAGTACTGGTCACGAACAGACTCAGTAAAACCGAGTCTGCTATTTTCGTTTATTTCGACTCGTATACATGTATTGCATTCTGACATGCAGAACTCTAGTTAAATGTGAGATTGAGGGGTAGTGATTTGAATTGCCTCGGTGAGGCAAAAAACCCATTATTATCCCCAACATTTTTTCGGAGAAATGAAGACACTTATCCTAAATTGTCATCAACTACCTTCTAACCACCCCCCCCCCCCCCCCCCCCCACACACACACACACTCTCTTAACCGTGTATGACATATGATAATTCTCGTGCTGTTCATATAGTCTAATTTGTAGAACTAAAAAGGTGGAACTAATTGCAACAGAATTTTTTCAGCGAGCCTGCAACTGTTTAAGTGTTCCTTAACAATATACTAAAAGTTGCAGATAACCACTGATGTCCTTCACTGTAAAAAATAAGCTTAAAAAATATAAAAATCAGTGTTGTTGTTCTGGTACTTTTGATCCTCCATACACAGCTTACAAGAGCATCCTGGAAATGAGTCATCGGTTTCTCTGTGAACTCTGATGCATTCCTTTGTTTACTTTGATAACCTAATTGGAGTTTACAAGATAAACGGTAAGTGTAATTCTTTGTTTTTTATATTCTTCCCTAGATTTTAGATGAAGCTTTTCATCTGATAAATTAAAATTATGAAATATATCCTGTTTTCTGTTTAACCCATCCAGTACCAGAAACCCCTAAAGGGGTATCTTGGCAAACAGTGCAGGCCCTGATCAGACGCCACAGAATGCGGTGTTTGATCAGGGCCTCCACTGTTTGCAATAAGTTCAGCCATTTTCAAAATAAATTTTCACGAAAACACAACCATAAATTTTGAAATGAACTCCTGCTATTTATAAGGAGGAAGATTCCATTTGGTACAAATGGGTTAGTGCCAGTAAATGCGTCATACTGCTGCATGATACTGATTATGTAAAAAGGTCAATAGTTTATATCATTTTCTTTTTTAAATAAACAATATCAATTTAATAACATATTACATGAAAAGAAGCATAAATTCCACATTTATATAGATTTAGTAAAAATAAAAATAAAAACAGGTGCTGACAGAAAAAAAATGTACGGAAGCACATTCGTGTCAGAACCAATGCCATTTTCTATACTCTTTCCTGCGGTCTGTTATTAACCCATTCTACACCGGTGGACTCTTCCATTGCAATTTGTAACTTAAGGGGAGTTAGGCTTGTTTTTTTTATTCTATTTTCTAACAGCGTCTGATCTGGGTACTCGTTAGAATTGTCTAAATGAGGCAGTTCTAACGAGAATCCACAACCTATGTTTGCAGTATATATAAGAAAATATCACGTTTTTTCATCAGAAAATAGGCCATTTTGGAGATGTGAAAAAATGCACAGTGGCATGGGTGTGTTATTGTAATGATTGTTTGACCGGGTACCCCTTTAGGGATTCCCGCTTAAAATAGATTAATCATTTTTCATAATAATGTGTTAATAAATGCAGAAAAACTTTTTTATTTTTGGATTTACTGGCACGATATCTGCTTTCAAGATGATGAAGTAGCAAGCTTGATTAGATTATGTATTGATATGAAATATGCTTTAGTTTTTCACTTTATATGGTAATCACACCGCACAGGGTTGCTTTTAAACTTTGTTTTTCTCTTTCAGTATTTGGAAGTTTTTAAGCGAAACAAACAGTTATTACGGAGACTGTGAGATGATGGCAGTAAAGTAGAACAGACACAAAGTTATACCTCCACTTGATAAAAATGGTAAGACTCCCATTGTGAAATTCATAATTATGTAACTGATAATTTTGCGCAGTTCGATAAATAATTATGCATGTATATATTATCTGGTACCACATATATATTCGGCGCCCCTACCCCTTAATATATGTTTCATATTGAAAATGCTGTATGTGTTTGTTTGTTTGATTTGAAGTTTAACGTCCCCATCAACAATGTAAAGGTTATTTTATGGGACTTTTACCCGACATTGAGATGAAATGACATCTCAAGCACTGCTGCCCAATGAAACCAATAGGGTTTATGAGCATGGACGGGCTGACTCGCACCGCTTTGCCTGGGCAGACTTAGATCCTCTAAGCGGTATACCAGTACTCGTGTGCAGGTCGTGGAAGCATCAAGCGGCCCATATATTTCTTCAAGCCCGGGTGGGCGGGGCTGGTTGTATGTGTAGATGTTATTTACTATAGCTACCTAAATGCATCACGTGATATGAAACAGTCATTCTTACATACTAATATTTTATCAAATATACATCTCATATATGATTCAATACAATAGAAGTTGTTTTACTTACACATAATTTCCTATTTTATTTTACAGTCGGATGCAGTAACAGCTCAAACATGTGCTATATGTGGAGAAACCTTGGATGACGGGCAACCAACAGTGCGCCTCCGAAAGAAAGGCAGTGACACAGTAAATGCAACCAACAACAGAAGGGGGGATGATATTATAACATTTACTGGACAAACTGTACACAGAGATTGTCGCAGAGATTATATTCACAAGCGAAATTCTTTCCAACAAGAGCCGTCAACATCCGCAGCTTCTCCAATCAAGGCGAGGCGTAATATAGAATCTTTTGATTACAGACATCATTGCATATTATGTACACAGACTGCAAAATTAACAAGCAGAAAAAGAGGTTGTGATGTTTTTAATGTGAGAATGTTTGAATTCCAGGAATCAATTGAAACTGTATGTAAAGAAAGAAATGATAAATGGGCTAGTCAAGTTTTGGGTAGATTAAAGTTCACAATAGATTTACCTGCAGCTGAAGCATTGTACCATCAGAGTTGCAGTGTAAACTTTAGAACATTTAAGAACATGCCTAAACGGTTTCAAGGTAAAGTAAGAAAAATGGAAGAACATGTAAAAAGTCCAGGGAGACCTGAAAATCAAGAACAGAAGGAGGCATTTCAAAGCGTTATCAATTATGTAGAATCCTGCTCTGAAGAAATAGTAACAATAAATGATCTGGTAAACAAAATGAAAGAAAAATGTGGTGACCAGGCATATTCAAACAAATACATGAAGAAATAACTAACAGACTTTTTTGGCTCTTCAATAGTTATCAGTCAGGCCCAGGGTAAAAGTGACAAAATATCTTTAAAGGTAACTACTTCCTCAATAATCAATGACTTTTATCACCGTCCAAAACATCAAACTCCTGAGGAAGAAAAAAATCATATTATTATAACAGCAGCTAAACTGATAAAAAATGACATACTGTCAAAGGATACTGATAAGCCATCATATCCTGCCCCCTCTATGCTATCATCTGTGAGTGAAAACAAAAATTTCATACCCCAGAGTTTGCAAACATTATTAGGTATTATCTTTGCAGAGAAAGACAAAGCATGTAAAGTGGCTGCAATAGGACAGGCAATTATGCAGGCCTGTAGACCTCGAGCATTGATAGCACCACTGCAGATTGGTCTTGGTGTACAGATGCATCACCATTTCGGCTCAAAGTTTTTAATTGATACTTTATCAAAACTTGGCTTCTGCACATCTTACTGGGAGGTTCAAAAGTATGAATCAGGTGCAGCAGCCACACTTAAAATATATCTGCCAGACTATTTTCCGGGACAGTTTCTCCAGTTTGTGGCTGACAATGTTGACCACAACATAAGAACAATCGATGGTCATAACACTTTCCATGGTATGGGTATCATAGGCTGTTCCACACCAGCTACACGTGTCAATGTAAATATACCCAGGCTTGATGTGCAACCGAATGACCTCAGTGCAGTTGGAAGCATCAGTCTTAGGTATTACAGAGTGCCTGACAATGATGTTGCGTCTCTTTATTTCAAAGAGTTACCCGCTACTGTAGAACGTATTGAGAAGAATTTGAACTTGGATCTGCTGTCAAAGGTCATATGGCCACTTCGCACTTCACGCCCATCATGGTCAGGGTTTATGCAGCTTTATCATAATAATGGAGACTATCCAGGAAAGTCAACTATTGCATTCATGCCCATGATTGATATGAATCCAAGATATAGACATAAATGAAATGGAATAACTTATAGTAGATACTTTGAATTCTGATACAGACAGAATATTTACAACACATTATTAAATCTGCAAATTACAGCTTGTAATGGCATTAGTCTAAAGTGCCGAAAATTTAATGTTTCGCATGAACAACTGTCTTAAAAAACTTGGTCATCACATTTATATTCGCATTTTGATACTCAGATTAAGTGGTATTCATGTACATGTATAAACTTGTAAAGGGATCGTTAGTATGAAATGCCTTCTTCTCATAACAATAAGCAATTTTAAGTTCTGATCATCAGTAAATGATCATTTATTAACCATGAAACTATATAGAAAAAATAGTTTGTACGTATATATGTTTAGATGAAATGAATCAGCGAGTAAGAGCTCAATGTCCTTGAGGACTTGTTGTTATTCTCCTAAATTTTTAAAAAATTTGTTACACAGTCCAACAAGGGGTACAAAAGGTACAGATGGAATGGCAAATAGTGCAGACCCGACCAGACTGCTCCATCATGAGCAATCTGATCTGGGTCTGCACTGCTTGCTTAAGCCTGTCTGCCCCCAAAACCTCGGAGAAGTCAAAACATTACATTCTTAAGACTAAATTAGGGCAAATATACATACATTTCAATTATTTATAGCCATTTTTCAGGTATTTAGCCAACATTTACCCATTTAAAGTGAGAGAAACTCTTATAAGAAAGGACATTTATAAGTATAAATAGATATGCACCACAACCTCATTATAACATGGTTCGTTATAACACGGTATTGGATATAACACGGTTTCAAATTGGATCCTAAAACTGTATAGATTGTATAGAAAAAAATGGTCATTTTTCTATATAATCTGTACATTTCTATTCTGATAAAACACGTTTGGTTAACTAACACGGTTTCTGTGTTGAACCCCATCAATAGTGTTATAAAGAGGTATGGGCGTTAAGCTAATTGTATTTGACTTATCTATGATACACTTAGATTGTCTCTTGATTTTGATGTGTATTTGTTGAAACAAACATAATGAATAAGAAGAAACCAGAATAAATGTTAGCAGTTTTATATTTTCCATATGGTGGGTGGGGTAATTCAACCTTTAAATTTAAAATTTTAAGCCACTAAATTTGAATTATATCACTATCATCGTGTGATACACTAACAGAATCTATACATCTACTTTATATGCATTGTTGACTGCAGAGAACAATAGAGAACAGTAGCGGCACAGTATATAACAGTTTATATGATATCTATCTTTGTCGTTTTGAAGTTTAAAATGATCACTTTTCTAGTCAAATAAAATGGCATTTCCCCAATAGATAGTGTTTGCAACTTTTGGAATATGATCAAAGACATATTTAAACAGCAAATAAAACCATTGGCATTTCTGTTGCAATTAGTTCCAGGTTAGCCAGTTTCCAATGACAGACCGACTAGTCTAATAGAGGCGGATCTAACGTGGAGCCTCAATACGGTTTGTGCGTTTATTTTGTGGAACTCATGAATTGTGTAAAGTCGATAGCATCGCCTTAATAACCATTTTTTTTGCTCGAAACACAGATTATGAGTGCTCCTTAGCATCCTACAGCGTTGAGATAAAGGTATGGGGTTACAGGGATCTACAATATTTTCTTTATTTTAGCTAATTTAGAAATTAAAACATAGATTGTGGGTACTCGTTATCAATACACCAAACACAATATTTGATAAAATATCAAACAAATATCATTGTTTTTTATCGTCGGAAAACTGTCCGTTTTTTTTTTTTTTTTTTTTTTTTTTGTTTTTGTTTCATTCACTATGTCAACCGGTCTGAGACCATTATGTCCACTAACATTTTTAGGATGCAAAATTGTCACATTTTCCAGAGATTGCAGGTTCTGGTAAAATTGCATCAGTCAGACGGTTCTAACGAGTGCCCACAATCTATGTTTTTGGAAAAGGAGTAAGAATGTTGCCCGCCTGGCAGAACTTGCGACCCCTGATCACCAGCTAGACGCGCATCAGACTGAGCTACAGATCCTCGAATTAATGTCGCCCGACCGGCAGCTACCGAACCCGCAACACCTGATAAACAGTCTGGTAAAACTGCATCAGTCAGACGGTTCTAGCGAGTGCCCACAATCTATGTTTTTGGAAAAGGAGTAAGACTGTTGCCCGGCTGGCAGAACTTGCGACACCTGATCACCAGCTAGACGCGCATCAGACTGAGCTACAGATCCTCGAATTAATGTCGCCCGACCGGCAGCTACCGAACCCGCGACACCTGATCAACAGTCAGACGTACATCAGACTGTACTACAGGTCCCCGAATTAACGTTGTCCGACCGGCAGCTACCGAACCCGCGACACCTGATCAATAGTCAGACGTACATCAGACTGTACTACAGGTCCCCGAATTAACGTTGTCCGACCGGCAGGTATACCAACCCGCGACTCCTGATCACCAGCAAGACGCACACCAGACTGTGCGGCAGATCCACGAATTAATGTTGCCCGACCAGAGGGTACCGAACCCGCGACATCTGATCACCAGTCAGATGCGCATCAGACTGTGCTACAGACCCACGAATTCATGTTGCCCGGTCGGCAGGTACCGAACTCGCAACCTGTGATCACCAGTCAGACGCGCATCAGACTGCTACAGACCCACGAATTAATGTTGCGCGGCCGGCAGGTACCGAACTCGCAACCCCTGATCACCAGTCAGACGCGCGTCAGACTGCTACAGACCCACGAATTAATGTTGCCCGGCCGGCAGGTACCAAACTCGCAAACCCTGATCACCAGTCAGACGCGCATCAGACTATGCTTCCGAGGCCTGCATAAAGCAAGTGTTCCAGTTTGTTTTAGGGAAAACTAATATCAGATTGCGTATTCCTAGGCTTTCGCATGCTTCGCTGTTACCGTCCAGTTAGCTATATTAAGGTCATATCGAGCCGGCCAGTCAGTTTCTAAGCCACTTATTGTTTCCTGGACCAACACCATTTGATCAGCACATTACACATTATATCACCAGAAAGTTGCATCTTGCCCTTTAGAATCGGTGGAAGCGAGGGATATTTCAGGATCAATCACCACGAAAGAAGTTTACTGGGCCCATTGGGGATAGAACCCACTGCTCTGTGATCATCAGACCGAGTCACCGAGACCGACCACATATGTAACCAATGGTTCCCTAGTAGAATTTGTATATATGTGCGTAGTTTAGGCTTTATCCTCGCTGGTCACACATGATGATGATGATGATGGTGATGATGATGATGATGATGCTGATACGTACGTCAAATATGATGATGATGATGATGATGATGATGATGATGATGACGGTGGTCACACATGATGATGATGATGATGGTGATGATGATGATGATGATGATGATGATGATGATGATGATGATGATGATGATGATGATGATGATGATGACGGTGGTCACACATGATGATGTTACCTGCAGGGCATTAGGTTAGCAGCGGTATGACAGGTACATACTGAGACGCGTCACTGCAAAAGAAACCTATAGGGAAATGTCGGTATTTGTGTTGTCCGATTTCGATAAAGTGGTTTTTCCGTTGTACTAAATGTTTTATTTATTTGTTTATTTATTTATATTTATTTATTTGTCGCGGCAAATTCTGTTGTCACCCAGTGCTAAAATTTCAACTGTCACATCATTAGAACGTAGTTTTGAGATGAAAAGTAATGTTTTCATCTCAATCCAAATTTAGATTGTAGGTGTTCGTTACAACCGCCCCAGTGAGACAGATCTAACGAGTGGCCACAAACTACGTTTATGGGCAGAAAAATGAAAAGATAATGTATATTTCTGTAAATTCCAATTTTCTATATAAAGTGCGCGACCGCGTGTGTGTGTTATTTCCTTACATGTTTTTTTATTGTCTTCACTTGCCACTATTTCACCCAATTATGGTATACACTATTTCCATATACATGTACATCCACAACAGCGTTGGATGATGATGAGTGTCATTATGATTATTATTGTTAATATTATTATTATTATTATTATTATTATTATTATTATTATTATAATTATTATTATTATTACTGAATCCGACAGAAAACAAAATCGGGAATGCCATACGTAATGTAGCGTATGCCCAGCGTTATATTTTCCAAAAAGTTGACCGAGGGCAAAAATCGAAAATAGCTTAACAGCTTGGACTAGGATAGTCTTTGAAACCGGATTACGTAAGATGTGTATTGTTTGTTTGTTTGATTTGAGGTTTAACGTCCCCGTCAACACTGTAAATGTCATTTTGGAGACGTTGCTACCAATTTTGTGGGACTTTTACCCGACATTGAGATGAAATGACTTCTCAAGCCCTGTCGCCTAATGAAACCAAAAGGGTTTATTAGCATGAACGGTCCGCCTCGCACTGCGGTTCCTGGACAGGCTTAGATCCTCTAAGCGGTTTACCAGTACTAGTATGCGGGCTGGATTCAGCTCTGCGTGGAAGCATCATGCAGCCCATATATTTCTTCAAGCATAGAGCGAATTGACATGTACACAGAATGAAGAGTCGACTACGTACTTTGCCGCGTCACAGTATAACGAACCAACGTCGTTACCTTGATTCTTTCTTCTATTTCGAAAAACTGAGCGTTTACTTTTTCTGTGGAATTAATTTATTTATTGCTAATTTGGATACACTTACCAAACACACTCTTGGGATGAAATTGCTTCTTTCATATAATCTGGCCCCTAAGTAATAAAAATGTTTCATGCTCAACTATGCTGAGCATGAAATCGATAATACTTGCAAATATTACAGTAATGGGACCAAACATATAATATCTGTGCTCGTTACAACCATTCAATGGAGGCGGATCTAACGAGTACCCACAATCCACGCTTTTGAGTAGAAATATTATAGCAATGTATATAACTGTTAACCCAGAAAATTGTATATATAAAGAGTTTTGTTATTTCCATAAAACGCACTTGTTACTTTATCACCCGGCAGTTGCATCAGAAGCAAATAAAATCATTTGTCTTCATCTTTCATTACGATCAAACATCTGTGTGACATAGGGCATTTTAGCATGTTTGCTGATGAACATCTGTGATACTATTCTTTTGCATATTCAAAAGATAGGCTGATGGTGCCCGTTCGAACCGGTTCAATGAGTACCCACGACCGATGTCTTTGAACAGAAATAAGAAAAACAATCAATCGATCAATATTCAAACGATATGCTGATGGTGCTCGTCCGAACTGGTTCATTGAGGAGGTGCCAATGTGCACCCACGACCGACGTCTTTGATTTGTTTGTTTGATTTGAGGTTTAACGTCCCGATCAACTCTGTAAAGGTCATTTTGAAGACGTTGCTTCCAATGTTTTGGGACTTTTACCCGACATTGAGATGAATTGACATCTCAAGCCCTGCCGCCCAATGAAACCAATAGGGTTTATAAGCATGGACGGGCCGACACTCACACCGCTTTGCCTGGGCAGGCTTAGATCCTCTAAGCAGTTTACCAGTACTCGTGTGTGGGTCGGATTCAGCTCCTCATGGAAGCATCATGCAGCCCATATATTTCTTCAAGCCCCGATGGGCGGGGCCGTACCGTCGTCTTTGAACAGAAATAAGAAAGATAATCAATCAATCAATCAATCAATCAATCAATCAGTCAATCAAATTTTATTCGCTTAAGCTTATGCAGCTCATCATGATAAAACATATATAGACAGACAAATAAGTGAAGAATAGCATAAAAGTGAATTACTGGATGGGGCATTGTCTTACACAATACAAGTTCTCAGGCTACATGTAGGCGACATACCTGTTAGAAGCTACCAAATCCCAGCAAGTTAACGTCGCACGAGCGTCAAAACAAGATGTTGCATCGACGCCCATGCGACGCCGACTAGACGTCGTTTATTTGTTTGTTTGATTTGGGGTTTTACGCCCCGTCAACACTGTGTAGGTCATTTTGGAGACGTTGTTCTGATATTGTGGGACTTATTCCCGACATTGAGATATGACATCTCAAACCCTGCCTCCTAATAAATCCAATATGGTTTATATGCATGGACGGTCCAACTCGCACCACTTTTCCTGGGCACGCTTAGTACTCACGTGCGGTTGGTTTCAGCTCTGCGTGGAAGCATCATGCAGCCATCTATTTCTTCAAGCCTCAATGGGCGGGGCGGGGCTGGACTAGACGTCGTATGGACGCTAGGTCACCTACGATACTGTGGTTGTTAAGATTTTGGAAAAGATCTGCCGGCATCTCAGCAGACAATAATAATAATAATGAATTCCCCGTCAACCCCAGTTTTTTCTTGATAAAGTGGGGTCTAGTGGGGATCTTCATTTTACGGACTTGTTAACCTGACGGTTATGTGTCTTTCCTTTTTATCTTCTCATGTATGTCATGAGCATGGCCATAGGGGATATTTTAGTCTGTTTTATTACTTTATGCAACAAACACTCACGTAAACCTTCCTTACGCGCAAAATTTGGGTTTACAGTCATGAATATCCGCCACCGTTTTTTGAAAACACACACACACGCGCGCGCGCGCATGCGCGCGCGCGAACACACAAACGCACACAGGTTAACAGCCGCGATTTGGATAAATCGCCAATGTCAGATTATTTTCTTAAGTTTATCATGAAAAGTGTATATATAATGTTGACCCCTTGAACCCCATTTTCATAAAGTACAACTGGGGTTAACGGTTTCCTATTTCTGCTCGAAGCGGTTCTAACGAGGACCAGCAATCTATGTTTAGGTTCACGTTCGGTGAATATCAGCAATCCATGTTTAGAGCAGAAAAATGCAAGTTATCGGATATTTTGTCAGAAAATTTTCAATTTTTGGTGACAAAACTTCCAATATATTTGAATAGGCGTGTTTTCGTAAAGTACCGTTGAAGATGAAATCTCCAAAATAGTTATTCTTAGTTTCGAGTGAAAACTTATCAATTTTATGCTCGGAACATAGATTCAACAAAGCTCGTTTTAACCGCCGTGTACTTTGTTTTTCAAAAAAGTTGGGTTGCAGGGGTATTAATTAACAAATACTGATTAACGCGTTCTATTTCATAATTCACTTTAGGAAAATAGAGGCACGAGACAAGCTGCATTCTTCCATAATATTCAGACGAAAAATAAAAATAATAAAACAATAATTATCATTCGCGCTTATATCTGCATCAAACCATTATGATTACGCTCCCGTGCGCTAAATGTCTCTAAAACTAACGTTTCTCAGATGAAAATGTTTTTTTTTGTTTGTTTGTTTTTTTTTTTTTTTTTAATTCTGCCATATTTATAGATTTATGACTGCTCATTAGAACCACCTTGGTAATACGGTTTTAACGAGTATCCGCAATCTATGTTTTAGAACAAAAATAAAAAAAGAATAATGAATTCCCCGTAAATCCCATTTTCTAAAATAAAAATGCTCATTAGAACCGCCCTGTCCAGACAGTTTTAAGGAGTACCCGTAATCTATGTTTTGGAGCAAAAATAAGGAAAAAAAGGAATACCTCGTAAACCCAATGTGCTCTATATACTGTGGGGATTAGAGGGGCCTTCTATTCACGGACTTGTGATCCTGATGCATTAGCTGTAGGGTGCTTTTTAAAACCGCTTCAACAAATCGGTACAAACAAAAACCCACATTCAATGCTCTTGAGATAATGTGGGATCTAGTTGGACATGTTGGAGTGTTTATTTAACGGACTTTTTGTTGAGGTGATGATGAATAATTTAAAAATTCTGAATTAACATATAACAAATATCCACCAATGTATAACAGTTTCCGGAAAGCAGGTATTACACACGCGTGTAAACACATTACCTGCCGTTGCATGGCAACGTAAGTGAAGTGTGGTCAGTGACAAATCTCGCCAATACTATTATATGACCCTAATATCTTGGGAAATACGGTCATCTGTAATTGCCAGAATATACAGGGATTCTAATAATTTTGGCCTCAGTGTGGCGCAAATATTTCCTTAACATTTAAACAAACAAAGAACATTTCTCAGCTAATGCATTTTCTTAACCCGTATTTAACAAAGATGGGATCTCCCACCTAGTAAGTTTGGATTGGTCCATTTCCAATTTTTGGGCTGCCAGGTTTGTTTATTAGCGACACATTTTGCAACAATGTTTGTACTTTCAGCAAACAGTGTAGAACCAGGTCAGACGTCGCGTTTTGTGGCGTCTGATCTGGGTCTGCACTATTTGCCAATGTCCCGCAAAAGGGCCGCTAGGCATATATGGGTTAAATCTTACACTTATGTGTTTGTTTTTCTTTCTTTCTTTTTTTTTTTTTTTTTTGGTTCTTTTGTTTTTAGAAAAAAATCCATAAAGATTTTTAGGATGAACGTATTGTCTGAAAATTTATCATGCATTTGTACTCTGTATTTAAAGTCAATGATCATGTCATTTTTTAAGCAATGACATACATGTACTTACAGAATATTCATTTTTTTTCTCAAATATAACTTTAAATTTAAATGACGCGATTGTAGTGAATATATATGTTAAGCTGTTGAAGATAATCGTAAATAAACATGCACATGTATTTAAGTCAACTAAAGCGATTGCGCATGCGCGCTTAATGCATAAATTCGATTGGCCCAGTCATAAAACGGTTTCAAACGGTCATACTATTGGCCAAAACGGGAAAGCGTTTTCAATAGCGTTTTGATCTTTGCAGAGCGCATGCGCAAATTTACCGTTTGTCTGAAACGATTCGCCTTGACTTTTGATTGGTCAAAACGATATGAAACGCTCGAACCGTTGTCGAAACGCAAACGTTTTGCAACGGTTTCAAAACGGACCCTAAACGCAAAAACGGGTAGGTCGAACGTTATCGCCACTGTACAAGCAAGTTACGTGACACCAATTAACACCACTGTAGTGTCATCACAATATGGCGGACCTCGGCAACCGGAGTTAATCCAGTATAAAAAAATAGAAGTGGAGGCAATGATCAGGAATCGATACAATTAACCCACAGCTCCCATCAGAGACACCAAAGGGAAAGAAGCACAGACATGCAACAACAAGACCCTAATGGAAACATCAATAGCGGAAAGCCAAAACGACAGTCACTTTCCCATAAAATGGTCAATTGGCTATCCAAAACAAAATAATATAAGCGATACACACACGCAAAGACAAACCATAACAAAAATAAACCGCAACAGAAGAACCGGCTTGGAACGGTTAGTGAAACGTACGTGGCCACAATCATCGCCCTTATTTCCGTCGCGATTTGAACAAATAATTTGTCCAGTCCGCATGAAGGCCTCCTAACTCATCAATGCACGCTCCACGCTCAGAAATAATAGGTATGCAAGAAAACTAATCCTACATGGATGTGAGGGTCGATGGAAAAAAATCCGACCCTTGGGGTCACTGTCCCGCATCACTCGGCAAGCCTCGTGATGCCGGACAGTGACAAAACGGGATGGATTTTTCCATCCACCCCTCGCACCCATGTACGATTCTTATATTTTGCTTAAAAATTGTGTTACAATTATCCATAGAAGGGCTGTACAATTAAGGGGAACGGGGACACCTTCAGGGGAGACAACTCTTTCCAAAGTATTTTTGTCTCCCATGTCAATAGGGGTCAACTCTTAAAGGAAAGAATTTGCTCTGGAGGAGCAAATTCTTTCCTTTAAGAGTAGACCCCTTTTTCAGTGGGACTTGGCTTATAGAAAAGGGAACAGGAAGTCCCGAAAGTTGTCTCCCTCAGAAAAATGGCGGGAAAATCTGCCAGGTGTTCCCATTCACTTTAAAACATTATTGTTGTTGTAACTTGATCTGCCGCTTTGGTTGTTTCCGGATCAATGTATCACACGAAACGAGGTCGAGTGGAATGCTGCAGAAGATGTGGTAACTTCAAAAAGCGAGCCTCCGTCCTTTGCTCGCGATGATGGGGGTGGGGACTGATTAATAAGGTTTTATGTTTGTTTGTTTGATTTGAGGTTTAACGTCTCCGTCAAAACTGTACAGGTCATTTTGCAGACGTTACTTCCAATTTTGTGGGACTTTTACCCGACACTTAGATGAAATGACATCTCAAGCCCTGTCGCCCAATGAAACCAAACGGGTTTATTTGCATGGAGGTCCAATGCGCATTACTTTCCCTGGTCATGTTTAGAACCTCTAAGCGGTTTACCAGTACTTATGTGCAGTTGATTTCAGCTCTGCGTGGAAGCATCATGCAGCCAATCTATTTCTTCAAGCCCTTTGGGCGGATGAGAATTGATGTTAAAAAATACCTAATGATTATGTAAATGTATATTAAAGCAGAAAAAACGTATGCTTGACCGCTTTCTCTCATGAACATGATAACACTTACCTTCTGGTATGCAAATATCTTGTAATCTAAATCCTGAGTGTTCGAAATTTGTAACCCAAGTCCCATTTTCGCACTTTACGCTATGGTAGTCATGCCAACCCCCGCGGAGCACTGCGGGAACCATAGACCTCTTGTAACCATCAACGCAGGAATAGTCACAGTACTCTCTGGTTGGCTGATTTATACAAGCTTGTTCAAGTACTGCATTTGGAAGAGTTCGAGGGCAAATGTTTCCCTGCGCAGAAACTGTAAGTAGGATATTTATAAAGAGTTTCATAAATCCACATGTATATATGATCAATTTAGTATTAAGTCCAAAACTTTTTTATCATTGCAAGTTTGCAATAATATGAGCCAGCGCACGTCAAAACCTACAATAAGACACGTGCGCCCATCGGAGACTCAGATCAGCCTGCGCAGCCATTTAGTGTAGCCAGTGACGTCTCTTGCTGCATGAAGGCGCATTGGGCCCTTAGCTATCCTTAGAGCGCACAACGAAGACTCTGATCAGACTGCGCGGATGCGCAGGCTGATCTGAGTCTTCGCTGGGCGCACATGTCTTATGGTAAGGTTTGTCATGCGCTGGTTCAACTATGTTTTTCTTCTCTTGGACTTCTGCAAATAATAATAGTTTCTATTCTCCATCATTATGTACATTTCGAGCGATTTTATTGTTTGAAAAAAAAAAAAAAACAACAGAAAAAAAAAAAAAAAACGTTTTATACTTCGTTAACTTCTTTTAGCAAGGATCTCAGAACTGAGTGAGTGTGTTTCAGTTTAACGTCCTACCAACAGCTAAGGTCATACGGAGGCGGGACGGGACCTCGGTCGGTTTAAAGACTCATCGGACAGTCTGTAGAAGCCCGGGATCGATCCTGCAATCCCTGGTTTATCAGGCGAGTAGCATAAACACTACACCACAGAGGCTTCTTAATCTCAGAACTAATCACACAGCGACACGTAGTAATATAACGTGAACTCGCGCGTTACGTCATTGTTTCATGAAGTAGGCTAACGCCGATAGCGTTCGATTAAAAGATGGAAAACTATTGAAAACGTAAATGTTAGAAGACAAATATTAAATATTATATTATTTTTGCCATTTTTTTCCGGTAGACCGGTTCATTCATAAAAGTGCCATATCACGTTAACATGATAAAGCTCACTTGTCCTGAGATAGGTCAGTGTGTTACAATGCAATAGATATAAGGGGTAACTGATAAATTGGCTTATATTGTAGACCTACAGCAGACGCCGCAACATCAGAGTCTACACTGTTTGTCTGAAGTACAGGAATTTAAAAATACATTACGCAAACACGCCTATACAAATACATTGCCACCTTTATCGCCGAAAAAATGAAAATTTTATGATGAAAATTTTTGATATTTTTCTTATTTCTGCTCCAAATATAGATTGTGGGCACTCGTTAGAACCGCCTCATAGAGCCTCATAGAGGCGGTTCTAACGAGTACCCACAATCTATATTTTAGAGCAGAAATAAGAAAAATAAGGTATACCCCCGGAAACCGCAGTTTTACTATATAAAAGTGGGGTTCAAGGGGATCAAAATTATATAGGCGTGTTTTCGTGATGGAACGAAACAACCAACCAACGGTTGCTAATCAAGGCATAGAAAAAGGGACCTCCCGGATGCGGACACACTGGAGCTTTCGTGGTTTGTTATAATTGCTTGTGTTAATATACATTACAAAAACTTGTCTATACAAATATATTGTTAAATTTTATACTACAAACTTAGGTTGTGGGTGCTGATGAAAAACTGAGTATTTTTCTTATTTCTTATCAAAATAAATAGATTGGAGGTATTCGTTAGAACCGCATCATCACCCACAATCTATATTTAGAGGAGGCGGTTCTAACGAGTACCCACAATCTATATTTAGAGCAGAAATAAGAAAAATAAGGTTTACCCCTGTAAACCCCAGTTTGACAATATAAAAGTGGGATTCAAAGGGGTCAGAATTATATAGGCATGTTTACGTGATGTACAGGTATACTCTTCTATATAACAAACACATTCAAGTTGGCGTCGGCCCAATAATGTCACGCATTTCTATATCAAAGTCATTTTCAGAACAAAATAGTGCGATAATTTTCTAATGAATAACGGAAAGGCTATTGACAAACTTTTTTCAACAGCCATTTCAACGTATACTGGCTATTGGCAAACGTCTTTTGACAAGCGTTTGTCAACAACCATTTTAACGTAAATTGGGTATTGTAAAATCATTTGTCAATAGTCACTCCGAAAAAAATATATGCTCATTCAGTCCGCCACACTAAGGCTGTCTTTACAAATACCAGAAACCTGTATTTTGAGAAAAATTTAGAGAAAGCGTTTTTCTCATTGCTGAACTCATATATGACAATGCATAACAGAAACACGCCTATTCAGATATATTGGAAAAATTTTACCACCAAAATGGAATTTTTTTCAGATAAAAATCCTGATATTTTTCATATTTTTGCTCAAAACATACGAGGGTAGGCTGAAAAGTTCTGAGCCTGACCAAGATCCAATGGTTTTTCCATGCTGAAAGTGCCTTATTTTTCAATATTAGTCTCCCTTCCTGTCCTCACACTTCCTCCAGCGATGCTGGAGTCCTTGGGTCCCAGTGGTATAGAAGGTCTCATCTTGGTCCCTGAAAAACTCCTCCACAGCAGCTATCACCTCCTCGTCTGACCGATAATGCTGCTCAGCCAAGTGCTTTTTCATGTTTGGAAACAGGAAATTATCTGATGGAGCTAGATCAGGTGAATACGGAGGGTGATCGACAAGTGTGAAGACCCAGTCATACACAGCAGCCATTGCGACTACCGATTTATGAGCAGGCGCATTGTCCTGATGGAACAAGACCCCTTTTGTCAATTTTCCGGGTCGTTTAGCCTTAATTGCTTTTCGCAATTGTTTTAGCAGATCTGCATAATACTCCCCATTAATTGTTCTGCCCTTTTGAAGGTAATCTATGAATATTATACCCTTGGCATCCCAAAACACTAATGGCATCACCTTCCCTGCAGAGGAGACGACCTTTGCCTTCTTCGGAGGGGTCGAACCAGGGTGTTTCCATAGCATGGATTGTCTTTTGGTCTCTGGCTCAAAGTCATGAACCCAACACTCATCCTGAGTGACAAAACGGTCAAGAAAACCATCTTGATCTGCTTCAAAAATAGCCAAGTTGGCTTGTGACAGGTTCAGTCTGGTCAGGCGTCAAAAGCCGTGGCACCCATCTGGCGGAAACCTTCGGCATTCCTAATTCACTGTGTAGAATATTCTCTACTCGTTCACGGGAGATGCCAACAGTGTTAGCTAACTGATTCACAGTTAAACGCCTGTCATCCATCACTGTGACGGCCCTGTGTACTTGGCTGATGGTTTCCCCAGTTGTTGCCGTTGTGGGTCGTCCACACCGGTCATCATCTTCAAGGCTGTCCTTGCCCATCTTAAAATTTGCTGCCCACCTTTTCACGGTTGCATACGAAGGAACATCATCCCCTAATGTAGCAACCATTTCGGCATGAATGTCCTTAGGAGCTAACCCCCTTGATGACACCACAATGCCAGATTTTGTCCATTTTCTCAAAAACGTGCTAGTATCAATTTTCAAAGTCTAGAATTTCTACGTTATTGCAGGTAAACTTGAACTCATTTGAGTCAAATCAATTAATAAAGGTTTGGATTTAATAAATACAAAATTTCATGGCTGTTGGATGCATGCTTCTTGGTCAGGCTCAGAACTTTTCAGCCTACCCTCGTAGATTGTGGACACTCGTTAGTGGGCTCGGCGAGGCGGTTCTAACGAGTACCGACAATCTCTGTTTTTGAGCAAAAATTTACCCCTGTAAACCGCAAAGCAAGGTTCAAGGGGGTCTCAATTTTATAGGCGTGTTTTCCTGATGGAATATTCCACCTAATGAGTTGGGAGTGGTCAATTTCCATTTCTAAGGTAGCCAGGCTTTTTTTTGTTGTTGTTGTTGTAAGTTTTGCAAACATGTATGTACTATCAACAAACAGTGTAAACCCGGATCAGACGGCGGCGACTGATCTTGGTCTGCACTGTTTGCCAATGTACCAAAAAGAGGGCCGCTAGGTATATATAGGTATATAAAGATTAAAGTTTGAATGACAATTCCGCCCATTGGGCTTGGAGAAATAGATTGAACTGCATGGTGCTTCCCTGCAGTGCTGCAACGCACCGAACATCGGAGCACTGTAAAACCGCTTAGAGGGTCTGAGGCTGCCTAGTTAAAGTGGTACGAGTCGGATCGAACCTTAAACCATAGCGGTGTTTTTTCTTACGGTAGAACTTGACATGTCGTTTTATACCAAAGGCGAGTAAAAGTCTCACAAAATTGGAAGAAACGTCTCCAAAATAAACTGAATAGTGTTGACAGGGACGTAAAACTTCAACTCAAAGGCCCCTGCCCACCGGGGCTTGACGAAATAGACGGGCTGCACGATGCTTCCACGCAGAGATGAAACCGACCGCACACGAGTACTGGTAAACCACTAAAAAGATCTAGCCTGCCCAGGCAAAGCGATGCGAGTCGGTCCGTCCATGCTTATAAACCCTTTCGGTTTCATTGGACGACAAGGCTTGAGATGTCACTTCATCTTAATGTCGGTCGGGTAAAACTCCCAAAAATTGGATGCAACGTCTCCAAAATGGACTATACTGTGTTGACGGGGACGTTAAACCTCAAATCAACCAACCAACCAAAACTTCAACTCAAACAAACAAAAAATAAGTTTGTGGTATACCTTCAATAAAGTGCCCCAAAATACACAAAAGTATGTGAGAATGTATGTTCCACATGGTCGTTCAATTATCCAACAAACCATACAACTGACGGTTGAAATATATACATTCTCAGTCTGGTATAATAAGCCATTAAGATACATTACCGAATTATGTAATTCACCAAAATGTCAGTTTCCTTTAAGGTCCCAGGTCAAAATGCAAATGTGTTTAATTTTTCCCCATGTTCGTGCAGACGGGTCCAAGTAATAAACTCCTTTAGTGCAAATCACCGTGTGTGTCGCGTATCATCACGTGAACCATGCCGTGAAATGAACACCCCCTTAAACAGCATTTTATATAGGGAAAACTGGGGTTTGCGGGGGTTGTCATTATTTTTCTTATTTCTGCTCCAAGACATAGGCTGTGGGTACTCGTTAGAACCGCCTCAACGAGGCGGTTCTAACGAGCACCCACAACCTATGTTTGTAGTATAAAAAAGAATAATATCATAGATTTTCATCAGAAAAGTAGCCATTTTGGAGATGTGTAAAAATGCTCTATGTCGCACGGGTATGTTATGGTTATGTATCGAAAAGCGTAATTCATGATACATGTACGTCACGTTAACAAGTCCGTGTAATGAATACCCCTCTAACCCCTATTTTATAAAGCGAATATTGGGGTTTACGGGGGTATATTTTCTTTATTTCTGCTCCAAGACATAGATTGTGGGTACTCGTTAGGACCGCCTCGTTGAGGCAGTCTAACGAATACCAACAACCTATGTTTATAGTATAAATAAGAATGATATCATGGATTTTTATCAGAAAAGTAGCCATTTTGGAGATGCGTAAAAATGCACTATGTCGCACGGGTGTGTTATCGTTATGTAGCGATAAGAGTAATTCATGACAAGTCCGTGTAATGAATACCCCTCTAAACCCTACTTTAGTTTTCATTGGTCGGGCCCCTCGGAGTCTAACTGTTGGTTTGCTTTTGCTCCAGCAATTATGTTGCTGTATGCTGTCGAGTCCTCAACCTTGTTTCATCTCTGTTGTTTTTTGATTTGTATGTCCTCGGAGATGTTACACTGATGAGTTAGGAAGCCTTTATGCGGACTAAACAAAACTAGTGTATACCGCGACAGAGGTAAGGGCGAGGATTATGGTCATGTAAAATCGATTTAAGCCCCCCAGTGGAATTCTTTCCACTGACCGTTCTAAGGCGGTTCTTCTGTTGCGGTTTATTTATGTTGTTGTTTGTTAATTACTGTGAGTATCACTTGTGTCTTTTTATTTTGGATGGCCATTTGGCCATTTTGTGGGAAAGTAACTGTCCTTATGGCCTTCCTTTGTTAAGGTTTCCGTTATGGTCTGGTCGCTTCATGTTTGTGTTTCTTTCCCTTTGGTGCCTATGATGGGTGGAGTAAGTTAATTGTATCGATTCCTGATCTTTGTTTTACTTCTACTTTATATAGTGAAAATTGGGGTTTACGGGGGTATATTTTCTTTATTTCTGCTCCAATACATAGGTTATGGGTACTCGTTAGAACCACCTCGCATATTTGGAATTAAAAATTAGAAAAAAAAAATAAAATAAATAAAAAAAAAATCACTAGAAAAATGTCCGTTTTTTAGACATGTAAAAATGCACGATGTTACTCTGCTGTGTCATCGTAATGAAACGTCAATGTCGTGAGGATCCTTCTAAACCCCACCTTTTGTAGAGAATATACGTATATGTATTCATCATGGCTGTTTATGTAGGAAAGGGAAATCTCACCCAAGGTGTATGAATTTCAACCAGGCAAAGCCTCGTCCCTGGTTGAAATTCACGCCCCTTGGGTGAGATTTCCCTATCCTACATAAACAGACTCATGATGGATTATTTTTCTTCCACTGTTTAAGTCAAAAGCGAGTCCCATGGCGACAGCAACTGAAGGATAAAAAATAAAGTTTTACCCATGCTTTATTCGGCTTCAAAATCGGGATCGCCTTATTAAAGAAAAACTTAATGATTTAATTGAATGGACATTTCATAGGGAAGACTCTTTCTCTATTTTGCATGTAATGTTAGAAATGCTTTTTTCACTTCTGAAGAGCATAAAAATATACTTTATGGTCATGTCAGAAAGTTTGTGAAGCTCTCACCTTTCTACTTGACAATATTTACATAAGATTTAGGACTAAGTTATTTAGACAAGTTTTGAGTATTCTGATGGGTACAAATTGCGCACCCCTTTGTGGCCGATTTGTTCTTGTTTTGTTATGAAAGATACTTCATGATGTTCCAAATCCCCCCCCCCCCCCAACAAGAACTTCAGTTTAATAAAGCAAATTCTTCTGATATCGAGGCCCCGGTTGTGGATTCACACCTATCTATTGTACATGGATTTTTTTCCTGCAAAAAATATCATAAACGCGATGATTTTGATTTTGAGATTGTAAATTTTCCTTTCTTGGAAGGTGATGTTCCTCGCTCGGCATCCTACGGCGTTTATATTTCGCAATTAATTCGATTTGCCAGAGTGTCTAGTCATGTAACTTACTTCAGCACTTGTAATAAATTGTTAACTGCTAAACTTCTTAATCAGGGTTATCGGTATCATAAACTACGCAAAGCCTTTTCAAAATTTTATGAACGTCAATGTTGGATTTAAATCTCTACTGCAACAAGGTCTATCGGAACCCGAATTTTATGGTGACTTAGTGTATGAGTTCAGCTGCAATGACTTCAGTATCCAATTTCGTAAAATCTTTCTTCGATATAAAAAGATTGGATGCAACATAACTGTTATTCGACAGACTACATGCACGGTTGGCAACTTTGCTTCCCTTTTTAATAGCACGCCGGTGGATCAGACCTCAGTTTCTATGACGGTTCCAGCATAAAGGCTTACTGAGAATTAGAGAGAATCGTATTTGATGTAATGGTGGTTGGTGTCTGATGCTGTGTCACTGGCCCATCGGAGTCTAACTGTTGGTTTTCTTTTGCTCCAGCATTTCAGTGGTTTCTTGCTGTCGAGTCCTCACCGTTGTTTCATCTCTGCGGTTGATTGATTTTTGTGTTCACTGATGTGTTAGGAGGCCTTAATGCGGACTGAACAAATTATTTGCCTAAATCGCGACGGAAGTAAGGACGAGGATTGTGGCCACTTAAAATCGATTAAAGTCCTCCACCCCAGTGGAATTCGTTTCGCTGGCCGGTCCGGGGCTGTTCTTCTATCGTGGTTGATTTGTTTTGTTATGGCTTGTCTTTGGGTGTGCGTATCGCTCATATTATTTTGCCTCGAATAGCCAATTGGCCATTTTATGGGAAAGTAACTGTCCTTTAGGCTTCCGCTAAAGATGTTTACATTAGGGTCTAGTTGTGACATGGTTGTGTTTCTTTCCCTTGGTGTCCCTGATGGGAGCTGTGGGTTAATTGTATCGATTCCTGATGATTGCTTTCACTTCTATTTTGATAAGCGCATACCATTCATTGCCATACTACTTGCACAACTCTATGGTGTAGTGGTTACGCTACTCGCCTTGTAAACCAGGGATCGTAGGATCGATTCCGGGTTTCTCCAGACTTTCGGATTAGTCTTTAAACCGAGTTCCCGTCCCCGTATGACCTTAGCTGTTGGTGGGACGTTTAACTCAAACATTCACTCACTCTTTACTTGCACAACTGTGAATGGTTAAAGGCCTCGAAGGTCGCTCACTCGGAGTTTACGTCACTAGCGTAGGAGAAACCAATGTAAACGGACAAATAAGCAACAAATGAAGTATGTTTTGTCTTAAAATGGGCCCCGTCAAGCGATTTTGGTACTTATCGCCTGTGCGAGCAGCGCAGGTTCAGGCGAGCCTGCGCATCCGCGCAGTCTCGCCAGAACCTTCGCTGCTCGCTCATACAAGCAGTGAATCAAGAGGAACCTTCAGACAGAAAGCCATATCCCTGGCCCCTCTGAATTGCTGGGCATGCGCAGTTGAAATGTGTCATGACGGAATGCTCGAAGACACAAATTCGCTTGGCGGGGCTCAAATTATCTTTCAAAATGTTCTAGTTGATTGAATTTTGACGTTTATTGCAAATAAAAATATACTTCAAATAAAAATATAAGCAGCTTAATAGGAAACTATTTTAAGTGCGGCGGAACACTGCAAACACATCGCTAACGTGAAGCATGTTTTATTTTCAAGCTGTCAGAATCACTCTCACCCATGATAATTCTCCTCCATCTTTGGATTAACATCACGTGACCAAGTCCGTGAAATAAAGACCCCCCTAAACCCCACTTTATATAGAAACAACTGGGGTTTACGGGGGTGAACATTATTTTCCTTATTTCTGCTCCAAGACATAGGCTATGGGTACTCTCATTGGGGCGGTTCTAACGAGCACCAACAACCTATGTTTGCAGTATTTGTAAGAACAAGTTGGCATTCTTCAAAAAAGGAATCCAATACGTGGGCTGGCAATTTTACTTTGGGTTTCGGATTATTTTTATAACACACAAGATAATCAATTCACCAGCAGTTTATTGGTGTGGAAAATAACAATAAAGTACAAAACTACTGAAACTACTTGTTGCCTAAAGAATTTTTATTGTCTGTAATTAAAAGAAAAGCAAAGCTTATTAGAATAGCTTATTAGTACTCTTATTAAGCAATATTAATCACAGTGTTGCAATATCAATACTAAAGCATGGCTTGTTGGGATATGTGCAGTATCATTAAAAAAGCTTAATCTTATGGCCCCAGGATCATTTATCTGATTGCAAATATCAACTATGATGTCATAAGCTGCAACAGAACCAGAAAACCCTGTCTTTTCCATACAAAATATTAAGTGACCGAATGTGACCTTGACGTATGGACGGTCAAGGTCAACGAAACGTCATCATTTGAACAACTTTGATAGGGCCAGGGTCCCCAATATTGTATACCAAGTTTCAATGCCATAGGTCGAAATGTTCCTGAGAAGGCGATTTCCAAAGGTTTTTACCATATATGGGCATGGTGGACATTTTGGTCATGTGACCCAGCCATTCAGAAAATATGTTTGTTCTTCAACTCCATGGCGGCTTCACACATAATTTGGTTCTGATTGGCCTTGTAGTTTCAGAAGAGATGTCGTTTGGAATTCTTTGGATGCTTAAATGAGAAACGAGGGTAGGAACATTTACCTCCCCTTTTTATGTCTTTTCCCCACTTTTGTGATTTTCTAACTCCATTTTCAAGATGCTAAGACACCTCTAAATAAATTCATATCATATTTAAGTGTTAGAAAGTAAGGTGCATTAAAGACCTGTAATACGGGTGCAACGAATTTCTAATCCCCGACAAGGAAGGCAGAGATTGAGATATCATTTCATATCAATGTCGGGCAAATGTCCCACAGAATGGAAGCAACGTCTCCAAAATGACATCTACAGTGTTGACGGGGACGTTAAACCTCAAATAAAACAAACAGAATAGGCTGCTCAGTAAAAAAAGTTGAACAGGGACTGTTCAAAAATGGATTTTTACCCGATATTGAGATGAAATGACTTCTCAAGCCCTGCCGCCCAATGAAACCAAAAGGCTTATATGCATTGGGCGGTCTGAATCACACCACTTGGCCTGGGCAGGCTTATTCCTTCTAAGCAGTGTTACAGTACCCATTATCTCTTATTTGAGCCGGGGAACAACCTTTCCTACAACTTACATGTGCGCCCATGTAAAGCAGTGTATCAGTACTAAGTTTCAGCTCTGCATGGCCATCTATTTTTCCAAGCCCCGATGGACGGGGGTGTTCTTTTATAATGAACAGTGTTATAAAGATGTTTATTTTGTTATTTGTTTTGTTTTGTTTTTGCACAACTGGCTGGTTTTATCATTACGATAACAAACCCGTGCGACATACATGTAGTGCATTTTTTCACATCTCCAAAGTGGCTACTTTTCTGACGAAAATCGATGATATTTTCCTTCTTTATAAAGCAAGCATAGGTTGTGGGTGCTCGTTAGAACCGCCTCATTGAGGCGGTTCTAACGAGTACCCACAACCTAGTTCTAACGAGTACCCACAACCTATGTCTAGGAGCAGAAATAAGGAAAATAATATAAACCCCCGTAAACCCCTGTTTTCGCTATATAAAGTGGGGTGTAAGGGGGTGTTCATTTCACGTACTTGCTAACGTGATGTGATCAAATACCAGCAATCATATATTTCATCACGAAAATACGACTATATAATGTTTACCCCCTTGAACCCGACTTTTATATACCTTATTTTTTCTTTTTTTTTGCTCTAAAATATAGATTATGGGTACTCGTTAGAACCGCCTCGATTAGGCGGTTCTAACGAGTACTCATATTCTCTTTTTTAAGCAGAAATAAGAAAAATATCGCAATTTTTCCTCTAAAAATTTCGATTTTTTCGGAGGTCAAGTTTCCAATGTATTTATATAGGCGTGTTTTCGTAATGAGACGTATAATCTTATTACCATTACGGAAACACGCCTATACAAATACATTGTGCAATTTTATTTTTTTCGGCGGTAAAGTGTACAATGTATTTGTATAGGCGTGTTTTCGTAATGGTAATAAGAATATCAGTCTCATTACGAAAACACGCCTATATAAATACATTGGAAACTTGACCTCCGAAAAAATAGATTTTTTTTAGAAGAAAAATTGTGATATTTTTCTTATTTCTCATCAAAATATAGATAGTGGGTACTCGTTAGAACCGCCTCATCAAGGCGGTTCTAACGAGTACCCACAATCTATATTTTAGAGCAGAAATAAGAAAAATAATGTTTACCCCTGTAAACCCCAGTTTTTCTATATAAAAGTTGGATTTGAAGGGGTCAAAATTATATAGACGTGTTTTCGTGATGTGTATATAGTAATAATGGATAATCAAAGAGGAGTTTCAAAGCAACCAGAAGAAATTCTTTCAGAAAATGATACCAAATAATTACTTAAGACACCATTAAATTGAGCTTATCGCTGCATGATGCTTCCACGCAGAGCTGAAATCCGACCGCACAAGAGTACTGCTAAACCGCTTAGAGGAGCTAAGCCTGCCCAGGCAAAGCGGTGCGAATCGAACCGTCCATGCTTATAAACATGTTCTATAAACGAGTTATCCTTTGAAAGCAAGGAGTACACCACAGAACAGGAAAATATGAAGTGTACATGTTTTCTGGGCCAGACTTGCTAGTTTCGGCCAATAAGGCCTCATCAGGGACCTTCAAATATTGTCAAAATTCCACAATGGAATCAATGATCCCAAAGGACAAGAAAATATAAACTACACTATGATGTAGGGCAGGGAGACCTTTTACAGCCACCACACATTCCCAGTCACCAGCTGCAGTGACGTTAAATATGTTCTATAAAAGGTTTATCCGTTGAAAGCAAGGGTTACATCACAGAACTAGAAACTAAAAAGTGTACGCGTTTTCTGGGCCAGACTAGCTAGTTTCGGTCAATTAGGCCTCATCGGTGACCCTCATTGGTTTTATTGGGCTTGAGATGTCAATTCATCTCAATGGTGGGAAAAAGTCCCACAAAATTGGAAGCAACGCCTCAAGAATGACCTATTTATGTTGTTGTTTGTTACTTTCTGTGTGTATCACTTGTGTCTTTTAATTTTGGATGGCCATATGGCCATTTTGTGGGAAAGTAACTGTCCTTATGGCCTTCCTTTGTTTAGGTTTCCATTATAGTCTGGTCGCTTAATGTTTGTATTTCTTTCCCTTTGGTGTCTTTTATGGATGGAGTAAGTTAATTGTATCAATTCCTGATCTTTGTTTTACTTCTACTATACAGTGTTGACGGGGACGTTAAACCTCAATTAAACAAAACAAAATTGCGCTATTCTTCAACTTGTTGTCACCAGCTTCACAACCGGCTGTGTCTAGCCTGCGAACTGGTGCCAACCGGCTGTCAGCAGCAAACAGTGTAGATCCTTATCAGACTAGACAGAACACAGTGTTTGAACATTGCTAGCTAAAATGTCAAGCATTAACAGTTAAACGAACAGTCTATGGCCATGACTATTTTCCAAGTCTACTCTCGGAGACAATATAGTGAGCTCATTTTTTAGTTTAACTCTTATCTTGCTGTTCACGATAATTCCTATCTTTGCAAACAGTATAGAACCAGATCAGATGGCTTCTGAAGAAGCCATCTGATCAGGATCTACACTGTTTGGCATTCAGTGTTTGAATTTGTAGCAATAAATTACATCAAGTCATTTGATTGGTCGAAAGACAGAAATGGGTGTGGCTTCAATGAATATTCAGCAAGATAAGGGTTAACATAGGCTATATCTGATTTATTAACACCTCGTTGAACGTTTTTAAATCGATTGTCAACGAACCCAAATTCTAAGCACAGTAGCTTTACGTTGCTGATGACCGCGTGACAAACACTTACTTGAACCGTTGTACAGCATTTCCTATAATTTACTTATGCGCCCAGCGAAGACTCAGATCAGCCTGCGCATCCGCACAGTCTGATCAGAGTCTTCGTTGGGCGCTCTAAGGATGAATGTGGGCAAAATGCTCCTCCATGCAGCAAAAGAAGTCTCTGGTCAGACTATATGGATGCGCAGTCTGATCTGATTCTTCGCTCGGCGCACATGTAAGTTGTAGGAAATGCTGTGCCCCGGCTCATATAAAATACACGTTACAGTTATTCACAGCCACAAAATTCTTATTGTTGTGGCGTCAGTTGTGTAAATAGGTCATCCAAAAACCTAGACTGGACTTACCCCGGGGTTACGTAGAAAGCGGCGTCTGACCAGTGTCTACACCGTTTAATTTAAGAAAATGATTATAAGGGTTAGACGAAACTGTCTAAGCCCCTCTAAGGACTACATCACGAAAACACACCTTTACAATTCTTACCCCCTTGAACCCCACTTTCATGTAGTAAATCTGGGGTTTACAGGGGTAAACCTTATTTTCTTATTTCTGCTCTAAAATATAGATTGTTGGTACTCGTTATAACCGCCTCGACGAGGCGGTTCTGACGAGTACTCAAAATCTATCTTTTGAGCAGAAATAAGAAAACGAGGCGGTTCTAATGAGTACCAACAATCTATTTTTTAGAGCAGAAATAAGAAAAATTTCGCTATTTTTCATGTTAAAATTTTCATTTTTCCGGCGATAACAGTAACAATGTATCTGTATAGGCATGTTGTCGTAATGTTGTCTATGCTTTCATTTTCTTAATGCTAGCGTTTCAGGAAGTATATGTTCTAGTTTGCTGAGTAACTGGAGAGCTTTGTCCAGCGCATCTTCTGCCGAATGAGCCACCAGAATGTTGTCAATTCCACCTGTCCAAGACTGCATGAACGATGTTATTTTTCTGTTTGCAGGGTCTAGTACAACATGGGGAATTCCGCACAGAACAGACAAAATATGTCCGTGTAGACGGTCTGTTATAACCACTCTTCCACGCTGCAGAAACATCATTCCATTTGCTGCAATCAAAATGGGGTCCTCAAATCTGGATTTCGTTCTTGGAGTTGTCCATGCCAACCAGTCTTCCACAATGATATCATGTCCGTGTAAACCAGACGGGATGTTATATTTCATGGATTCTTTATCATTTCTTTTAAGCCATATAATATCATGTGTTGGGACTATGAACCGCTGGACCTCACCTATTTGAAAAGCCATATCGGGCATTAGGTAGCATTTCACCTTTGGGAACAGTTGCTTTCCCAGGTTAAACGAGTTTCTATCCCTGTAGAGAAATGTCAAATGTTTGTGTCTGGAATACACAGTCTGGTATTCTCTTGTTTGTTCAAGAGTGGCATTGTGCCACAAGCTCTGAGGACAGAGTACAGCAGTGAAATCGGGAAACGTTTCTAAAACCATTTTTCTGTTATAGTCCTCATATAAATAGCTTAACAAATTTCCCCCACCATGCAACAGCATGACGAGTTCATCAGTACTATACTTTTTACTTAAGTTTCTGGCAACCTCCAGAGAATGTCTGTTACAAGATGTTTCACAATGAAAAACAAGTTCAATTCTTAACTTTCGTATAAGATGGAGCTCTCCAACAGTTATTGCTGGGTCACCTTTATTTTCGAAAGCTGCGAAGTTAAACAACATCGCGAACTTGAACTTGCCTATGAGGGTTTTGAACATATTATATTGTATTCTTTGTATTTCCGCAATGACGTCAATATTTGATTTAAGCAATGGCACCAATTTGTCTACAAGATCGTTATCTTCAATATAATCTCGTTCAAAGTAGTCTGCTGGTAGTCCGGCTCTATGCAGCTCTTCGTGGTGTATGTTTAATTTGTGAAGCTCTTCGACAGATTCAATTGCATGTTCTTTTGTTGCAGCGTTACTGACAACTGTTTTTTGTCGGCACACCTGCTCAAACAGTGCTTGTATTCTATCCATTCGGCGTGTCCAAATATATATTATAGCAAACACAATCACAACCACACACAGACTGAATTTCAATGTCCATCTTGTCATCGCCATAGCTGACTGAAACGATGATAAAAATTATAAGTTGGCTGCGAATTGCAATAAATAGTGCTCACGCTTAAGCTCTCAATTAAACCTCAAATCAGTGTCTGCATTATAGCCAGAAAAGCGACCTTATTAAACCATTTAGTACCAGAAACCCCTAAACAGGTAGTTGGCAAACAGTGCAGCCCCAGATCAGACGTCTGATCATGACCTACATTGTTTGCAAAAGGTGAAGCCATTTTCCAAACAAATTTTGAAGAAAGCAAAGCCTGACACCCCTAAATTTCGAAATGGACTGCTGCTATATATAAGGAGGAAGATTCCTTTTGGTACAAAAAAGGGATAATTGGGTAAATGGAAATAAAATTACAACAGGCAATGCTACATACAAACATGTTTGAAATAAATTGTTATTTATCAAATCGAAGATGACGTCCACGAACGCCATTTTATATGACAATGTAATCAAGGGCTTATATTAATAAACATGCTGTAACATTTTGGAAAGACGTCCCATTGTGACAAAATTATATATAACAGCTATCGTAGGACAGCGTTGCGTGCTTTCCTTATACAATCTATAGACTACCGAAAAGCAGCTCGCAAAATAATTGCGACAGGACTAAACCGCATAAAAAAACTAACATTAGGCTAATTATACAAACCGATTATATAATTTTCAGGGATAACGACATGCAGGCTTCTAAAATAGAAGTGAAGGCAATGATTGATCAGGAATCGATAAAATTAACCCACATCTACCATCAGAGACACCAAAGGGAAAGCATCACAAACATGAAATAACTAGACCCTAATAAAAACATCATTAGTGGAAAGCCAGAAGGACAGTTTCTTTCCCACAAAATGCCTACTGGATATCCAAAGCAAAAATATATAAGCGATACACACATTCAAAGACAAACCATAACAAAAGTAAACACGACAAAAACCGCCTTTGAACGTCCAGTGGAAAGAATTTCACTGGAGGGATGGGGCTTAAATCGATTTTACGCGGCCGCAATCCTCGCCCTCAATTCCATTGCGATGAAGACAATTATTTTTTTTCAGTCCGCATGAAGGCTTCCTATCTCTTCAAATTAAATCTGAATGGCGTCTATAAAATTTCGAAATGTCTTTGCGTCGTTTATGATACCGATAACTCTGATTAAAACGTTTAGCAGATAACAATTTTACGAGTTTTGAAGTCAGCTACATGACTAGACACCCTGGCAAATTGAATGAACGGCGTAATATAAACGCCATAGTATGCCACAACATCTCTATCCAAGAAGGCAAATTTACAAGCTCAAAATCAAATCATCTCGTTTATCATAAATTTTGCAGGAAACAAACCAATCTACAATAGATAGATGTAAACAAAAAAAGAAGATTTTGCTTTATTTTACTGAAGTTGTGGGGGGGGGGTAAATTTGACTGATCGAATCATCAAAATAGATATTGTCAATATTTAATTAATCATCCAAATATTTACAAGTCGAGATAAAGGCTTCAATGAGTTCAGATTGGTTTTCAACGATAAGGGACATCATGAAGTCTCTTACATAACAAAACAAGAACAGATAAGCCACAAAGGGGTGCACAATTCGTACCCATCGGAATATCCACAATTTGTATGAATAACTTAATACCAAATCTTACGTAAATATTGTCAAGTAGAAAGGTGAAAGCTTCACACACTTTCTGTCATGACCATAAAGTATAAAATTTTTATGCTCTTCAGAAGTAAAAAAGAAACTTTTCTTACATTACATGCAAGATAGAGGGAATCTTCCCTATGAAATTTCCATTCAATTGAATCATTAATTTTTTATTTCATAAGATTATGACGAAGTGTAGTGCAAAAGGTGGGAAAAACATTAAGTAGACAGACTTGAAGCACGAAAACATCTGGATTTCAATTTATTTAAAACTTCCAAGGCGATTCCGTTCCAAGGCGGTTCTTCTGTCGTGGTTTATTTTTGTTATGGCTTGTCTTTGAGTGAGTGTATTGCTTATATTATTTTGCTTTGTATAGTCAGTTTGCCATTTTGTGGGTAAGTAATTGTCCTTTTGGCTTTCCAAGAGTGATGTTTCTATAAGGGTCTAGTTGTTTCATGATTGTGTTTCTTTCCCTTGGTGTCTCTGATGGGAGCTGTCGGTAAATTGTATCGATTCCTGATCATTGCCTTCACTTCTATTTTTCATTAGACTTTTTATAGACCAAAACAGATTTCTGTTGCTTGGCCCAACAGGGTTCAATTGTTGGGTTTTCCTTTGCTCAAGTATTACCGAGGCGTTGTGTTCAGCACCGAATGGCTCAGGGCGTTTTACTGTCGAGTCCTCATCCTTGTGTCAACTTGCCATTAATTGTGATTTCTTTGTTTACCGAGTTGATTCACTCATGTTAGAATACCTTCACGCGGGGCGAACAAATACTTGTTTGAACCACAGTGAAAGTAAGGGTGAGTGTTGGGATCCCGAAAAGTTTTTTTTTTTTTCATAATTTTATTTTCGTTATCTTCAAGTACATATATATATATATATATATATATATATATATATATATATATATATATATATATATATATATATATATATATATATATATATATATATATATATATATATATATATATACAAAACTTTTCACAATACATTTTTTATATGTATAAATTCCTTAACATATTTGCACTTTAGCTACAAAATGAAACATCGTCCTTAAAAAAATAAAAAAATAAATAATAATAAAAAAGAAAGAATATAAAGGAGGAAAAAAAAGAAATAAAAAAGTAAGTATGAAATATAAAGGAGAACGATAGAAAAGTTGGGAGGTTTTTGCAGTTCCTAGCGCATATTAAAATAAAATAAAACAGAATATACGATTTAAGTCCTTAGATACTTTATAACAAATAATGGAAGAAATGTGTTCAGAAACTTCTCAAATCTTCTAATATGTATGGACAATCACTTCCCACCAAAACTGCCTGATGTACCCAAAAATGCAAATTACTATATTTTATATCTAAGAAGATACTGTCAATCCTACTCATCTAATGTTGGTTAAAATAAATAAATAAGCAAATAATGAATAAACTAAAATAAATAGCAATAATAACACAACAATTCTTGAATCTTACCGTAAATGTGTAGTGAAGTAGTTATATAAGGGTGACCATTTTGAGAAAAACTTGTTTACATTGTTATTTATATACGCTATATATGTTTCCATTTTAAATTTTTCCCTCATCATAGATATAAATTTATTTATATTTAACTCAATTTTAAAAAAACTTGTTACTGTAAATATAATATTTCGCCAAGACGAATATATAATTTATCATCTGGTTATTATCCTGGTAAGAGAACAATATAGTTCTTTCTTTTAAATCTATTAATATGTTTGAATTTGCTATTAACCATCATTTCAGTTCATTCCCGAATTGCTTAACCTTGTCACACTCCACAAATAAATGATATATGGATTCTGATTTGTCTTTACAGTATTCACATAACTCATCGTCTATTTATTTATTTTAAATAAAAACGATTTGGTTATTAAAATTTTATTGTTTATTTTATACTGAAAATCTTTTAATTTGACATTTTTTATGTTGTTATAACTTTATTATATTTTTGCCATTCGTCATCACTTATATTTCCTATTTGTTGTGTCCATTTATTTTGTATGTCTAGCTTATCTGCATCAATCATTATATCATAAAAATGTGCACCCCCGTTTTGGTCCTTAATAATTTGTTTTACTAATTGATTGCATTTAACATTAAATCGGTTGGTAATACATAAAATCTTGTTATTACTTAACATTGTTTTCCAATTTTCCGAAACTTTCCTTAGTAGAGAGTATAAATCTAAAAACGTATCTCTCAGCCCATAAATACGCTTTAAAGTGTCAAAATCATATATATTTCCATTCTCATCAAAAAGGTCACCAATCATAGTTAGACCCTTTTTAAACCAATTATGAATACAAAAGTTTTGCCCGTTTATTATTTTTTTATTAAACCATAAAGGTGAGTCTTAGATATCTTGAGGTGTTTTTACCTCCAATTTGTGACAAAACTCTGCCCAATTTCTTAAAATATCTTTCCAAAAATGGTTTTGGATATCAATTGTTTCAAAATAACCAGATCCAGTACTAAATATTTTTTTTAAAATCAATGTTTGCTAGTATAGACCATCATCTGGTTTCCGAACTATGAATAATTCTTCGCAACCAAGATATTTTCAAAGCTTTTATAAAAATATAAATATTTATCATTCTAAGTCCCCCTGATGCTAGGTTCTTAATAACTATGCTTCTTTTAACTCGGTCTGGTCCAAAGTTCCACAAGAATTTGAAGAATAGTTTCTCAAACCGTTTTACTAATTCACCAGGGGGATTAGGCAGAGCTAAAAAAAGATGGCTAAACTTGGCTAGAGCTAACGATTTTATGACGGTTATTCTTCCTAAAAGAGTTAATTTTCTTTTCGACCACTGTTTACATAGACTTTCTACTTTAGAAAAAAATATCATTAGCGTTAACATCCCATATGTCAAAAACTTCTGTTGTGAACGAAACTCCCAGAATCTTAAAAGGTCCCCGTGCCCAATCAAGTTTATACTCTTTACAGAGCTTTATTGTGGAATTACTTAAACTACCTATCCAAATGGCTTTCGTTTTTTCCACATTTATTTTCAAGCCACACATATGATAAAAAGTATTTAAAATGTTCAAAGTTTCTCTTAATTACTTTTCACTACCATCAAAAAAAAAAAAATTGTGTATCATCTGCGTATTGGCTGAGTCTAAGTTCTTTTACGTTAATTTCTATTCCTTTTATTTCATTACTTTTCTGTATCATTCGTCCCAGAATTTCGGCACATAAAAAAATACATAAGGGGAAATAGGATCACCTAGTCTGCATCCTCTCTTCAATTTAAAAAAGTCCGACATACAGACGTTTTGAATGATACAGGACTCTGAACCCCCCTGAAATAGTTTAATCCAAGCAATAAATGAAGAACCAAAATTAAAATATTTTAAAACTTTTTCAATAAATTCCCCGGATACTGTATCGAAAGCCTTTTCAAATCAATGGACAATACTAGGCCTGGTATATATTTTTTTTTTTTGTTTCAAATAAAATATCATTGACAGTTCTAATATTTTCTCCGATAAATCTACCAGAAATAAAACCTTTCTGTTCATCATTTATAAGTGTATCTAAAACCGTTTTAACTCTATTAGCTATTACCGATAATGCCATTTTATATACAACATTTAATAACGAGATAGGGCGCCAATTCTTTAAATAATGCCTTGATTTACCTGGTTTAGGCAAACATGTAATAACTCCTTGTTTTTGAGTAACTGATAGAGCACCTTCTCTATAGCCATAATTTATAGATCTTAAGACGAAAATTCCGATATCAGACCAAAAGAATTTAAGGAGTTCAACAGTAAAGCCATCTAATCCAGGACTTTTATCATTTTTCATGCCCTTAAGTGCTGTTAATAGTCCCTCATATGTAATTTCCCCTTCTAGTTTTTCTGCTTCTAAATCTGTTAATTTAATAGTAGTTTGTCCGACTATATCTTCAATTGATCTCTTATCCAAAGTTGGTTATTTATCATATAATTTTTAATAAAATCTTTTCTGACAATTTAGAATATCTTTTGTATTTGTTACTTCTGTTTCATTTTCATCGACCACTTTAGTCATTACTTTATTTGTAAAATTTCGGCCCTCCAAACTTAAAAAATATTTTGATGGTTTTCCCCTAAGTCTTGGTACCTACATTTAGATCTTAACATTACTCCTTCAATTTTTTCTCTCCTTATATCAACCAGTCTATCTTTCATTTGAGTTTAACTTTGGATTTTTTCAAAATTCACATTACTAAAATTGCTTCCAATTTCTTCCTCTAAAATACTTATTTCATTTTCCAACTTATTTTCTTCTTTTAATTTTTTTTCTCTTTTTTATTGAATTATATTTTATTGTGTTTCCTCTTATGATCATTAATAAAGTTTCTAAACATAACTGGTTATTTATATTGAATTTTATGTTTTCATCGGAAATATTTTCATTTTGCCTTAAATTCACATTTGTCTTGTATGTAAGCTTCACTTCTTCAACCGTCCGTTTCACTTCTTCGATATATTTTCTATCTTTTAATAAAGTATTGTAAAATTTCCAATATCCTTTTCCCCTCTCATAATCTTGCAATTTTAATTTTATAACAATGCCAGAATGATCAGATCTATAGCAAGAAACAATATCAGAATCTATTACGTATTGAAAAAGATATTCACTTACTAAAAAGTAGTCTAATCGAGCTTGTTTTTTGAAGGGTTTAATCTACACCATGAATATTTCCTAATGTTTTCGTTCATTACCCGCCAAACATTTATAAAATTATCTTCTTCTAATAAGTTTAAAACTACTTTCTTAGCTTTAGGAATATTAATATGTACATAATTAAAACTATCCAATTCTGCATCTAATACCAAGTTCCAGTCCCCGCACATGATTATATTTTCATTTTCAAATTCTGTAATCTTGTTTAATATATTTTCATAAAACTGAGGGTAGTCTTCATTTGGCCCGTATAGGTTTACTAAAGTAATTTGTTTATCTTGTATAACCATATCTAAAATTAAATAATTACCATTTTTTTCAGATTTAACTCGTTTCACCTTTTGTTCAAAATTATTATTAATCAGTACCATTACCCCTCTACTCATTGTTGTATAAGAACTAAAATAAATGTCGTACCCCCACTCAGCCTTTATAAATGATTCCATTTTTTCATTTATGTGAACATCCTGAAGACAGACAATATTGTATTTTTTGGCCCTAAAGTATTGAAAAAGGTCTCGCCTTTTAGATGCCACAGACAGGCCGCCACGACAGTTTTGTGAGAAAACTGTGATCGAGTCATCCATATTCTCCTTCATGTATATGATAACAAAGATGAGACGAGAAGTGTGAACACATATGCTTTCCAAAATATATTCTATTGTTGTAATATTCACTGCAGTATGAATATATGAATATTATTTTTCAATCCTATTATAAAGAAAACCTACCTTTATTGTACACTTAAATCTGGAGATAAAAAACTCATTTTCCGGTTAATGCTAACTGTTGGTACATTACTTGCTTCTTGAAATCACAAAATATTGTATCTACTTGACACACAACTTCAATGTTTTGGATTAATATTTTCTAACTATATTTAATTGTGCTTTTAAACTTCTTGCATTCATTTCTTTCAATATAGACACCCCCCTCCCCCCACCCAATACTAATATAATCCATATTTTGCTTTTTACATTAACATACAGAATAGAGATGCACATAAAGTGTGCTTTAGCTTATTAATAAGGCTGACACGATCAACCATACAATCGACCAACCAACCGACAAACCCCACAAAAACGACCACCATTCCGGGTTCGCTTGTAATCGATTTCTTAACAGGTACAGTTTACTACCCAAAGTTATGCCTAAAATAGCTTGATGTGTGGCAAACAGTGTAGTCCCCGATGAGACGCAGCAATCTGTGGCATCTCATCTGGGTCTACACTGTTTGCCAAGGCCTGTCCGTCGAGATACACACACGGTAGAGTGGCATCTATGGTAAGAGTCATGCTCAGACAAAAAGCCAAACAGGTAAAATTATGACAAAAAAACCCTAATGATCACTAATCGACCATTGATCGCGATGACATAACTGATAACCGATTATCTTTTCAGCTCCAATTAGCCAGCCTTCCTCAAACCCCAAACTTAGCCCCTTCACACTTATTTATTCCCTGGAAGGAAATACCACACCCAGCATACATATCAAAGTTCAAGGTTTAAGGTACTCTAGCTCCCAAGAAAGCTTTGATGGAAAATACCTAATTACAGATAGGATAAATATTTAATATGAAGAATTACAAAATATCATTACTCATACAAACCATATCCTTATAGTACCAAATTCCCCACCATAGCCGCAGTGCATACATGGTCCAAGTGTGGTATTAGTTTTAGTGAAATCAATCAAAGGATGTGGAAATTAGACAGCACAAAAATGAGAATACACATTCAAGTATAACAAGATGTGTTTGTGAAATACAAAACATGTCCCCGTACATGGTCTTTTTTTAAGTTGGTCACAGTTCAAGGTTTGTATCAAGATTTTTTGTTTGGGTTGGAAGCCCTTAATACAAGGATCCCGTAAAGTTAATTTAAACTCATCAGTAATTTTACTGACCGCTCCAAGTCGGTGTTTTTGCTGTTGTTCCTTTATGTTTTGTGTTTGTGATTCTAATTCTTTCCCTAATTATACATTGCTGTTTCTGATTCTTCCCTCTTTTTGGTTGTTTATTTTTTGGTTACGTTTTTCCTTCAGGTTTAATGTTTGTCATGTTGGTGATTCTCATTATTTCCCCCATTATGTATATTGCTCCTTTTTAGTTAGGTTTGAATATTTTGAGTCACCACCTGTTTGGGAAAGAGCTGCTGACTCAGTTTACCTGTGATCCGTTTTGTTTACTGCTGTCACTCCATATTTCGACTACTTTCCCTAGTGTTATTGTGGGAAGAATTTTTAATTTTCTCCCTGAACTGTCAAAGACTGTGACGCAATATTAAATCACATGTTTTTGATGGCAGCATAAACATGACGTTATTAATTTGGAAAGTTCAGTGGTGGTTCAAGAGCTTGAATTTTGCAATAAACCGTGCTTTGATGTTAGGTAAAATTATATAATGTACGAAGCTTGTCTTGGCCTACTGTAACACATACAGAAAACTTGGCAAATGTGGTCATCAACTCATCTCGAAAACACGCCTATATAATTTTGACCCTTTCGAACCCCACCTTTATGTAGCAAAACTGGGGTTTGCTAGGGTAAACTTATTTTTCTTATTTCTGCTCTAAAATAAAAATTGTGGGTACTCGTTAGATGAGGCGGTTCTAACGAGTACCCACAATCCATATTTTGAGCAGAAATAAGAAAAATATCACCATTTTTCGTCATAAAATGTTCGTTTGTTCGGCGGTAAAGTTTACAATGTATTTGTATAGGCGTGTTTTCGTAATGTACAGCACTCTGTACAGCCAAAGGCTGTAGTTCATAGGTTTAATGACACTCCATGTTTTCAAATTTTCTGGTGTATTCCTAGCTGAGGTAATGGCCAGATATGACCGACTCAGTATAAGAAGATAGATAGATAGATAGCTTCCAAAGGATAACCATTCTTGAACATATTTAACGTCACAACACCTGGTGTCTGGGAATGTGTGGCGGCTGTAAAAGTTTCCCTGCCATACATCATAGTGTAGTTTATATTTATATTTTCTTGTCCTTTGGAAACATTGATTCCATTTTGGAATTTTGAAAGTATTTAAGGGTCACTGATGAGGCCTAATTGGCCGAAACTAGCTAGTCTGGCCCAGAAAACAGACACAGTCCATGTTGTCAAGTTATGTGGTGTAGTTCTTGCTTCCAAATGATAACCCTTTATAGAACATATTTAACGGCACCACAGCTGGTGTCTGGGAAATTGTGGCGGCCGTAAAAAGTGTCCCTACCCTACATCATAGTGTAGCCGGCCTCGGTAACTCAGTCGCATGTGCATCTGACTGGTGATCAGTTCATAAATTTATGCTGCTATTCCGGTGTGCACTTAGATACCTATGCAAGGCCTAACGTGCGCGGGCGTGGTTTGCCCCGAAACCCGGTGTTGGTGTGGGCTGCTCTGGTCGCGCATGTCGGGCTTATACTCAATGAAAATTTATCTGGTATGCAGAGTGACAAAGTCGTGACACTGCGTTTCCCAGACCCTACTATGATGTACATATACTCTGTGATATACATGTGTTTAGGACATGTGCTGAACTACACTCTGTAGATTGATGTATTCTATTATTGTATGTATGTCGTTGTTCAGTTTTTGAACCTACTCCATTGCATACTTGTTCGGTGAGGATTTCTGAGGAGCTCCTCAGAATTTGATATGAGAGCGGGAAAGGAGTATGACACCTGGATTATTTATTTATGCTATGCTGCTTGACCAGGTTTGTCCTCATTGGCTATACTCCCTTCTGTCATTCCTTTTTGATTTTAATATAAATCATTTGAACATGGATCAAAATATCAGTTGTTGTCTATCATAGCATCACGAAAACACGCCTATATAATTTTGACCCCCTTGAACCCCACTTTTATATAGTAAAACTGGGGTTTACAGGGGTTAACCTTATTTTTCTTATTTCTGCTCTAAAATATAGATTGTGGGTACTCGTTTGAACCGCCGCGATGAGGCGGTTCTAACGAGTACCCAAAATCTATATTTTGAGCAGAAATAAGAAAAAAATATCACAATTTTTCATCTTAAAATGCTCGTATTTTCAATGATAAAATTGACAATGTATTTGTATAGGCGTATCTTCGTAATGTTTTGACATAAACTGTCAGATCTGGAGTCGGTATTTATTTGAACACCTGGAAATAAAATTTAAGTATGTCTCTTGGCAAGGGCTTTATTTCATGTAAAAAAGGTTCATAATTTGACTCTTTATTTCCAGCAGAATCCAAAAACAGTAAGTCTAATTTTAAATTTAATGTTTGGTTCCATTTGCAGTATTCCAGGCTTTACTTAAGATGCGTAAGCTAAAATTGTTTTATATATCCATTCATCTATATTATGTGTGTTACGGGCCTCCGTTGCCAAGTGGTTAAGGGCGCTGACTCTTGATCATTAGGTCTCTCACCGCTGTGGTTCGAGCCTCGCTCGGGTCATATGTGAGACAACGGAAGTTGTTCTGCAACGGAAGGCCAGGTAGTTTTTCTCCGGGTACTCCGGTTTTCGCCCACCTCTGATTAACGATCGGCTCGATATGAGTGAAATACTCTTGAAAGGGCCGTAAAACCAAAACCAAAAAAAAAAATATTATGTGTGTTCCACATGTATATAAAACACCATTACAACAATACACATTTGACCACAACAGTTGTAATGCCCGTGTGATTTTGCCATATATGAAATGTTAGTTAATTGTGGTAGATTCTGTTCTGTGTATTGCTCAGCATAAATTTGAACACACTACATTTACACCTCACAGCAGTATTTATTATATGGAACAAGCAAGCGAAAATTTGATATTTCTAAATTAGACTGATCAAAATCGCGAGAACACGCCTATAAAATTTTGACCCCCTTGAACCCCACTCTTATATAGTAAAAATGGGGTTTACAGGGGTAAACCTTATTTTTCTTGTTTCTTCTCTAAAATATAGATTGTGGGTACTTGTTAGAACCGCCTCGATGAAAGACACCAAAGGGAAAGAAACACAAACATTAAGCATCCAGACCATAATGGAAACCTAAACAAAGGAAGGCCATAAGGACAGTTACTTTTCCACAAAATGGCCATATGGCCATCCAAAATAAAGTGACACAAGTGATACACACATTAAGTAACACACAACAACATAAATAAATCGCCACAGAAGAACCGCCTTGGAACGGTCAGTTGAATGATTTCCACTGGGGGGCTTAAATCGATTTTACGTGGCCACAATCCTCGCCCTTACTTCCGTCGCGATTTAGACAAATAATTTGTTCAGTCCGCATGAAGGCCTCCTAACTCATCAGTGCAACATCTCCGTGAACACAAAAATCAAAGAGAAATCAAAGAACCACAGAGGCCTCCTAACTCATCAGTGCAACATCTCCGTGAACACAAAAATCAAAGAACAACAGAGGTGAGACAACGGTGAGGACTCGACAGCAAGAAACCACTGAAATGCTGGAGCAAAAGAAAACCAACAGTTAGACTCCGATGGGCCCGACTTGAGACAGAACATCAGGCACCAACCAACATTACCTTGAATTAGATCTCTCTAATTCTCAATAAGCCCTTACGTTGGAGCCGTCATAGAATCTGAGGTCTGACCCACCGGCGTGCAATTAAAGAGGGAAGCAAAGTTGCCAACCGTGATTGGGTCAACTACCATGCATGCAGTCTGTCGTATAACATCCATGTTGTACCCAATCTTTTTATATCGAAGAATGATTTTACGAAATTGGGTGCTGAAATCATTGCGGTTATATATTTTTCTGAATTTATATATTAATAAGTCACCATAAAATTCGGGTTCCGATAGACCTTGTTGCAGAATAGATTTAAGTCCAATATTGAATTTAGAAATTAAATCAGAATGGCGTCTATAAAATATTGAAAAGGCTTTGCGTAGTTTATGGTACCGATAACCCTGAGTTAGGAGTTTAGCCGTTAATAATTTATTACGAGTGTTGAAGTCAGTTACATTACTACACACTCTAGCAAAACGAATTAATTGCGAAATATAAACGCCATAGGATGGCGCACGAGGAACATCACCATCCAAAAAAGGAAAATTTACAATCTCAAAATCAAAGTCATCGCGTTTATCGTAAATTTTGCACGAAACAAATCCATCTGCAATAGATAGATGTAAATCCAAAAACGGGGCCTCGATATCAGAAGAATTTGCTGTATTTAACTGAAGTTCTGGGGGGTAAATCTGACTGATCAAACCATCGAAATAGGTATTGTCAATATTTAATAAATCATCTAAATATCTAGAAGTGGAGCTAAAAGCTTCAATAATTTCAGATTGGTTATCAATGGAAAGCGACAAAATGAAGTCTCTTTCATAACAATACAAGAACAGATCAGCCACAAGAGGTGCGCAATTCGTACCCATCGGAATACCCACAATTTGTCTAAATAACTCAGTACCGAATCTAATATAAATATTGTCAAGTAGAAAGGTGAGGGCATCACACACTTTTTGACATGACCAAAGTGTATAATTCTTATGCTCTTTAGAAGTGAAAAATGCATTTCTGACATTACATGCAAGATAGAGAGAATCTTCTCTGAAAAGCCCATTCATTTAAATCATTAAGCTTTTCTTTTATAAGATTATGAGGAAGTGTAGTGTAAAGGGTGGACAGATCGTAAGTAGACAGACTTGATGCACGAAAACGTCTGGATTTCAATTGATTTAAAACCTCATTCGATTTTTTATAGACCAAAACAAATTTCTTACTGATCTTTCAAAGACTTTATCACAATATTTAATTATATGCGTTTTAATAGCAGTAAGACAGGAAGTTAATAATTTAGAAAGTTCAGTGGTAGTGCAAGAGCTAGAATTTGCAATAAACCGTGCTTTGTATGGTCTTTTATGAAGTTTTGGTAACCAGTATAGCGTAGGAAGCTTGTCTTGGCCTTTGTTAACACACACAGCAAACTTGGTGGCTGAAAGACAAACATGTTTATCTACTATAGCTCTCTCTTCAGCTAAAGGCTGAAGTTCATAGGCCTTAGTACCACCAAGCTCCTGCTTAAGCGTGTTAACATAGTGGAGCCGTCACACAAAGACGACGTTGTTAGCGGCCTTGTCTGCAGGGGCCAAAACAAACTTCTTATGAAATTCTTGAATACCTAGTTTAAGATGACGTAAAGACGTCTTGGGCTTAGAAGGTAATAAGTTAGAATTTTGAGAATAGAAAGAAATGCGTTTATTCACTAGTTTTAAAATGCTAAGTTTCCAGTCCTTAAGGGCTTTATGCTCAACATACTCTCGTTTACACCATCGATTACCGAATTCATTCAAGGGAGCAGCGATTTTATCTCTACATTTACTGAAATCAATTTTAGAAGGAAACCGATATTTCGGTCCTTAAGAAATTATATTCCTTATTCTAGAATCAGGAATAATTTTCAAATTGCCAGTAATTACATGACCAGCAGCAGGATAGCAATACTTTGAGTTTTTACAATCACATGAATCAGGAGTATTAGTATCAATATCAAGATCTGAAACAAGTTTATTAAATTAAAAAATGATAGATCTAACAGGTTTGTTATATTTATAGCAAATTATAGGTGTTCGCCCCACAAACCCATACGGAAAAAGAAAACCAAATAAGACACAGATTCAAAAATCAAAACAGCCCTTTTCAGGGCTACCTAAAAGTTAAGAAAGAATAACTATAATATCATAGTATTAAGTTTTAAACAGTTTTACTGCATAACGCTGTCAATGAATGTTTTGGCAGTGATGCTAACTTACAGTAACAGCAATATACGACAATACCATCTAACCAACTGATCTATGCACCAGACCCCAGTACAACAATCTAAACCCCAGCCCAAAGTTATTGAAGTCTTAGAGATGGAAATCAATGCGCTCATAAAAAGAGTCAAACAGTTAGAAGATCGTCCCCAACAATCATCATTACTGGAAATGAATCCTATTAGGATTCCACTCCACTTCAATATTGTCACAGGTGTAGATGAACAAGTGATGTAGACTTCGTCACCAGCTATTGGACTTGGAGCTGCTTCCAAGCCCATACGAAAAAAGAAAACCAGATAAAAATAAGACACATATTCAAAAACCAAAACAGCCCTTTTCAGGGCTACATACAAGTTAAGAAAGAATAACTATAATATCAGAGTATTAAGTTTAAAACAATTATACTGCATATTAAATATATCCAGACACTTTAGCTCAGTGGTCAGAGCACCCGACTCATCAGCAGGAAGTCATAGGTTGGATTCCTATTCGTGCCTATTTTTTCACACCAGAGAAATTATTTATTTTCAACTTTTATCATGACAAAATTGAAATTTTATAGTACCCTTCATAGAAGGTGATATAATCCCTCAAAACTGAAAATTTATGGCACCCTTCATAGAAGGTGCTATAATCCCTCAAAACAGAAAATTTATGGCAACCTTCATAAGAGGTGTTATAATCCATCAAAACAGAAAATTTATGGTACCCTTCATAGAAGGTGCTATATTCCCTCGAAACAGAAAAATTATGGCACCCTTCATAATAGGTGCTATCATCCCTCAAAACAGAAAAATTATGGCACCCTTCATAAAAGGTGCTATAATACCGCAAAACAGAACATTTATGGCACCTTTAGGAACTCACTAAGTTATTTTCAAGATTAAGACTAAAATCTACAGATACATACTTCACACACTAAGTCTTCATAGGACACATGATCACCCAAGGCCCAACCTAGCCTAGTGAAGCTTAGTTCCAGTGGTGGCGGTATGGCACCTTTTTATTGCACCTTTTTATAGCACCCACAAAACAACAGAAATGGTGCCATAAAAAGGGGCCATAAGAAAGGTGTCACACCGCCACCCTACTCTACTAGTGTATTTATTTTTTTCTAATATTTCAAAATATGCCCAAAAGTTGAATACAAAAGACTGCATGCGATCAAAATCATAATCGAGGCTAAAGATGCATCAAGAAAACTATTCACCAGCGCATGTGAGAGATATTGGCCTCGCCCCACAAAGGTCATGTGTTTGAAGTAACCATATCAACAAAATAATGTCAGTGGAGGTACATCCAAGGATATGTAAGCCGCCATTTTGTTGGGAAATAGGACTCTTCGATTTGTCAAGAAACATTCTGTAATTTAGCATCCAGCGATTTTGAGAAATACAAAATTTTATGTAAAACAAAGTTAGTATAACCTAATACAATTTTCTTTTATGATTATTAAAAGATGTTTCCATGGTAACTAATTCAAATAAGCGCTGGACATAAAATTCCATCTACCTGACACAGAACTTCTCCAGAAATAGTTATGAACAAGTTGTGTTAAACTTTCAGAGATGACAGAATTTTTTACTGTTGTCCCATTTTGAAGAAAAAGCAACTTAAAATTTGCCAAGGCAACCCGAGCTTCTGAGCAGTAGTGATGAAAAACACAACAATTAAAACATGCCTCTATAATTTTGACCCCCTTGAACCCCACTTTTATACAGTAAAACTGGGGTTTCCGGGGGTATACCTTATTTTTCTTATTTCTGCTCTAAAATATAGATTGTGGGTACTCGTTAGAACCGCCTCGATGAGGCGGTTCTAACAAGTGCCCACAATCTATATTTGGGGCAGAAATAAGAAAAATATCACAATTTTTCATCATAAAATTTTCATTTTTTCGGCGATAAAGGTGGCAATGTATTTGTATAGGCGTGTTTGCGTAATGTGTGGAGGCTAATACAAATAATATTACAGCAATGTCTCAGGCTGATATTCCAAATAGTTTTTATGATGATTTTAAAAGAATGTTTTATTACGAAAACACGCTTATACAAATACATTGCCACCTTTATCGCCGAAAAAAGAAGATTTTAAGGATTTTAAGACGAAAAATTACGATATGTTTTCTTATTTCTGCTCAAAATATAGATTGTTGGTACTCGTTAGAACCGCCTCACCGAGGCGGTTCTAACGAGTACCCACAATCTATATTTTAGAGCAGAAATAAGAAAAATAAGGTTTACCCCTTCAAACCCAGTTTTACTATATAAAAGTGGGGTTCGAGGGGGTCAAATTTATATAGGCATGTTTTCGTGACGGTATTTTTTGTTTGTTTGTTTGTTCGCGTTTTTTGTTCGTTTTTATTTTATTTTAGGCAATCTGGTTGACATGCCAACTAACTAAAATGAGAAGTGGGTCAAAGATAGTCTGCTTGTTGAAGTCACTCAAGGAAAAAAATCAGAGTCATAGATCACGGATAGTTTGTTCTTGCTACAAAATAAATTTACAGTAATTACAAAGAATCCGACAAACTTCAATTAATGTTTGTCATCAAAATCAGACCGGTTGTTGTTAAATTTAGCAAAAACATACTCTAAGCCCAAAAGTAAAAATAAATGTAGAAACAAATATGCGAATTGACAGTGTAGGGTATAACAGTGTTTGCACACCGTCACGCATATCCTGTTAACAAGTTCATCCGTTTAACTTACCAGTTAACCTCGTCTTAGATACAGACGGGCCCCGCCCATCGGGGCACGGAGAAATAGATTGGGCTGCACAGGGCTTCCATGCAAAGCTGGAACCGGCCGCACATGAATACTGGTAAATCGCTTAGAAGGTCTAGGCAAAGTTGTGCGAGGCGACAGGGCTTGAGACTTCGTTTCAAGTAATGCTTACTATCCTAGGACGCCTGATTACACTCTTCTGGAGTCCATGTCTGTTGGTCTGAACATTGATATTTGCCATTCGTCTATGGATTAATGATTTTGGATTAACGCTTTGGTACTACGACCTAAACTACTTCATCTCAATTTCGGTATACGTCCCACAAACTTGGAAGCCATGCTCCAAAATGACTTAAATAGTGTTGACGGGGACGTTAAACCTCAAGTCAAAACTTACATACGGACTGGTAGGGTTCGCAAGAGAAATGAACTTTTCTTTGTCTCTGCTACGGAATATGAAATGTGTGGGTCAGATAGAACCGTATTAATAGGACTGCTCTGGCAAGTTTCAGAGCATCTTGGATGATGGTGGGAGAAATATGATATATGGTCAACGTAACATCATAGTTTCAAAGCAAGTTCATACATTATGAAAACATGCCTATACAGACACAATGTAAAATTTTACCGCCGAAACAACCAAATTTTTAGATGAAAACTGTGATATTTTTCTTATTTCTGCTCAAAATATAGATTATGGGTACTCATTAGAACCGCCTCATCGAGGCGGTTCTTACGAGTACCCACAATCTATATTTTAGAGCAGAAATAAGAAAAATAATGTTTACCCCTGTAAACCCCAGTTTTTCTATATAAAATTTGGGTTTGAGGGTGTTAAAACTATATAGGCGTGTTTTCGTGCTGTATCAGTTTATATGTACCACTGGGTAGAGTGTTGAAATAGTTATAAATCATTTTGCCTAATAATACAAAACTTAACACAAAAATAAAATATTGAATTATATTCTAACAGGCTATTGTTATTGTAACTATGTAATTACCTCTACGTCTGTAAAGAATCCCTCTGTGTTTCAGTTAAGAGTTGTATCGCTATAAACATCTTTAAATACTGAGTTCACAAACCCAATATTTGTATTTCACGATATATGGCTCTAAATGCATTGATTTGTCCTGGGCACATTTTAGACGAGACAGCTGTGAAAATAGAAATAGTGAAAGTCTAGATTAGACGCCCTGTTCTGTGGCGTCAAATTTGGGCATGCGCAATTTGCAAAATGCACAGCGACGTTCTAAATACATTTATCATTTATTGGAGTTGTTATTTAGTTGATAATGTCATGACAATGATATGCCCACACGTGCAATCATCACGTTAACAAGTCCGTGAAATGAACACCCCAAGGATCCCACTTTATATAGAGAAAACTGGGGTTTACGGAGGTTTCTATTATTTTCCTTATTTCTACTCCTAGACATAGGTTGTGGGTACTCGTTAGAACCGCCTGAATTAGGCGGTTCTAACTAGCACCCTCAACCTATGTTTGCCGTAGAAATAAGAAAAATCTTACGAATGTTCCTCAGAAAAGTAGCCATTTTACACATACAAAAATGCACTATATTTGTTATGGTTTGTCTTTGAGAGTGTGTATCGTTTTTTTTTTTTTTTTTGTTTTGGATACTATTAGCCAATTGGCCATTTTGTGGTATAGTGACTGTCCTGTTATTAGTGTTTCAATAAGGGTCTAGTTATTTCATGTTTGTGTTTCTTTCCCTTTGATGTCTCTGATGGGAGATGTGGGTTAATTGTATCGATTCCTTATCATTGCCTTCACTTCTATTTTTCATACAGGGTAAATGGGTCAAACTGCAAAGGTAAAATTTTCTTTTCATACAGCGGGAACCTGAACTGAAACACAAATTTAAGGGGATTTGGAACACCTGGCATCTTTTTTCCGCCATTTTTCAAAGGAAGACAATTTTCGGGACTTCCTGTTCCTTTTTCTATCAGCCCTGTCCCACTGAAAAAGGGATCTACTCTTAAAGGAAAGAATTTGCTCCTCAGGAGCAAATTCTTTCCTTTAAGAGTTGACCCCTTTTGACATAGGAGACAAAAAATACTTTTGCATGAATTGCCTCCCCTGAAGGTGTTCCCATTCCCCTTAAGAGTGTTAGTATGACAAATCAAGTACTGATATTTTGAAATGTTAATAAAGTATACATTTTAGGTCAGCATTTTCTATTTTTGTTGAAAATTTTTTTTTTTTAGTTGCCACTTCTATTTTGCTCGTTTCCGTTTTCGGTTCATCATACTAGATGGATTTTCTTTTCTATTCCTTTTGGATTATTGTTTTCACTGCAAAATGTTGGAAATGTTTGAGTATCACTGGTGAGACCTAATGGTCGTTACTAGCTAGTTTGGTTCAGAAAATACTTGAACCCTCACATTTTCACTTATGTGGTGTAGTACTTGCTTCCAAAGGGTTACCAATTTAGCTCACCTAAGCCAAAGGCTCAGGGGGGGGCTATTATGATCAGTCACCGTCCGTCCGATCGTACTTACGTACGTCGTCCGTCCGTTCACATCTCTAAACCAGTGCACAGGTTTTGACCAAACATTTGTATGAAATGATCTTTGGGTGGTCTTCTTTCAAGGTTGTCCAAAGAATTTCATTCCATGCAGAACGCTGGTTGCCATTGGGAAAAAAGGGAAGAAAAAGAAAACAGAAACATAAAAAAAAAACTTCTAGCTTGTAATCATAAGACCCAGGTCTTTAATATTCGGTATGAAGCTTCATCTAGTGAACATCTACCAAGATTGTTAAAATAATAGCCCTGTGCCAAAAAAAAAGGTTTCCCACCCCGGAGCACACATGTTTCACATAGTCTTATATAGGGAAAATATTTACAATATAGAAGTGGTGGCAATGATCAGGAATCGATACAATTAACCCACAGCTCCCATTAGAGACAACAAAGAGAAAGAAACACAAACATGAAACAACAGACCCTAATGGAAACATCAACAGCGGAAAGCCAAAAGGACAGTTACTTTCCCACAAAATGGCCAATAGGCTATCCAAAATAAAATAATATAAGCGACACAAACACCCAAAGACAAACCATAACAAAAATAAACCGCGACAGAAGACCCGCCTTGGAACGGTCAGCGGAAACGAATTCAACTGGGGGGTGGGGGGGGGGGGGGGGTGGGGGCTTAAATCGATTTTACGTGGCCACAATCCTCACCCTTCCTTCCGTCGCGATTAAGACAAATAATTTGTTCAGTCCGCATGGAGGCCTCCTAACTCTTTAGTGCAACGTCTCCGTGAAAACAAAAATCCTAAAACACAGTGATGAAACAACGTTGAGGACTCGACAGCAAGAAACTTCTGAAATGCTGGAGCAAAAGAAAACCAACAGTTAGACTTCGATGGGCCCAGCGAGAGACAAAGTATCAGGTACCAACCAACATAAGCCTTTACGCTGGAACCGTCATAGAATCTGAGGCCTGACCCACCGGCGTGCAATAAAAGAGGGAAGCAAAGTTGTCAACCGTGATTGGTGATTGGGTTAACTACCATGCATGCAGTCTGTCGTATAACATTTATGTTGTACCCAATCTTTTTATATCGAAGAATGACTTTACGAAATTGGGTGCTGAAGTCATTGCGGTTATATATTTTTCTGAATTTATATACTAAGTCACCATAAAATTCGGGTTCCGATAGACCTTGTTTCTGAAGAGATTTAAGTCCAATATTGAATTTTGAAATTAAAACAGAATGACGGCTATAAAATTTTGAAAAGGCTTTGCGTAGTTTATGGTACCGATAACCCTGATAAAGAAGTTTAGCCGTTAACAATTTATTACGAGTGTTGAAGTCAGTTACAGGACTACACACTCTGGCAAATTGAATTAATTGCGAAATATAAACGCCATATGATGGCACACGAGTAACATCACCACCCAAAAAAGGAAATTTACAATCTCAGAATCAAGATCATCGCGTTTATCTAAATGTTGCTAGAAACAAACCCATCTACAATAGATAGATGTAAATCAAAACACGGGGCCTCGGTATCAGAAGAACTTGCTTTATTTAACTTAATTTCTGGGGGTAAATTTGACTGATCCAACCATCGAAATAGATATTATCAATATTTAATAAATCATCCAAATATCTAGAAGTGGAGCTAAAAGCTTGAATGATTTCAGACTATTTTCAGCAGAAAGGGACACCATGAAGTCTCTCTCATAACAAAATAAAAACAGATCAGCCAAAAGTGGTGCGCAATTAGCACCCATCGGAATACCCACAACTCGTCTAAATAATTTCGTACCAAATCTTATGTAAATATTGTCAAGTAGAAAGGTGAGAGCTTCACACACTTTCTGACATGACCATTAAGTATAATTTTGATGCTCTTCAGAAGTGAAAAAAGCATTTCTTACATTACATGCAAGATAGAGGGAGTCTTCCCTATGAAATGTCCATTCATTTGAATCATTAAGTTTTTTTTTCATAAGATTATGAGGAAGTGTAGTGTAAAGGGTGGAAAAATCATAAGCTGACAGAACTGAAGCACGAAAACGCCTGTATTTCAATTTATTTAAAACTTCATTGGAATTTTTATAGACCAAAACAGATTTCTACCTGATCTTTCGAAGACTTTGTCGCAATATTTTATCACATGTTTTTGATGGCAGTAAACATGAAGTTAATAATTGGGAGTGTTCAGTGGTGGTACAAGAGCTTGATTGTGCAATACACTGTGCTTTCTATAGTCTTTTATGGAGTTTAGGTAACCAATATAACGTAGGAAGCTTGTCGTGGCCTTCTGTAACACAGGCAGCAAACTTGGTGGCTGAATGACAAATGTGGTCATCAACCAAAGCCCTCTCTACAGCTAAAGGCTGAAGTTCATAGGCCTTAGTACCACCAAGTTCTTGCTGAAGAGTGTTATCATAGTGAAGCCGTCAAACAACGACCACATTGTTAACGGCCTTATCAGCTGGAGCCAAAACAAACTTCCTATGAAATTCTTGAATACCTAGTTTAAGGTGACGTAAAGACGTCTTATGTTTAAGAGGTAATAAGATCGTATTTTGCGAATAAAAAGAAATGCGTTTGTTCTCTAATATCAGAATGCTAAGTTTCCATTCTTTAAGAGTTTTATGCTCAACATACTCTCGTTTACACCATCGATTACTAAACTCATTCAAGGCAGCAGCGATTTCATCTCTACTTTTATTGAAATCAGTTTTAAAAGGAAATTGATATTTCGGTTCTTTAGAAATTATATTAAGTATCCTAGAATCTATCTATCTATCTATCTTCTTATACTGAGTCGGTCATATCTGGCCATTACCTCAGTTGATTGGGTGGCTAAATTTAGAATTTAGCTGAAAAAAAAAAGAAAAAAAAGAGAGGCACTGGATGCGTCCTTAAGACTATTTACAATCTGCATAACAGAGGTATCCTAAAACGCATACCTCTGAGACCCAATCTTACACTGTGCGGGCTTTGAACTCTTCTGCGGACTTGGCATTCACCGCAGAGGAGGGAAGACTATTCCATTGGGGAATAGTTCTAGGAAAAAACGAGTTCTTCAGGGCATCACTATAGGACTGGTATCTACGATATTGTGAGTCGTTTAATTTTGATGCCCTTGTTTGGTTCGACAGTGTTACAGGGGTCAAGTACCTATCTTTATCAATAGACACTGAATCAGAGTGTATCTTGTAGAAGAAGGTTAAAGAGGACTGCTCACGACGGGCCTCCAGGGACGGCCACTCTAGCTCATTAAGCATGTCACCGACGCTACTTCTATTTCGCCATCGCCTACAGGTCCATCGAGCAGCTGTCCTCTGCACCCTCTCCACCTGCTGAGTCTGAGTTTTAACATAGGGGTGCCAAATGGGTGATGCATATTCGAGTTGAGGGCGAACCAATGTTTTATATGCAACATCCTTTGTCTGCCTAGGTGCAAAAGCCAAGTTCCGTCTAAGGAATCCCAAAGTCCTAGTTGCTTTAGATGTAATCTCTGAGATATGTTGACCCCAATCAAGATCGTCAGTGATGGTGATACCAAGATATTTGGCGGATTGAACGTGCTCCAAAACTTGCTGGTGAAGAGTATAGTCAAACTTAATTTGCTTGTCCGGAGGGTGTCGTGACACTCTCATTGAGTGACATTTGGCCACATTGAACTTCATTTGCCAATCGGCCTCCCACTGTGCAAGTTGATCCAGGTCATCTTGTAAAATAAGACAGTCAGAAGGAGAATATATGTTCCTATACAGGACACAATCGTCAGCAAACAAACGGACCGATGACCTGATATTGTCGGGGAGATCATTAATGAAAACCAAGAAAAGGACCGGTCCAAGGACCGAGCCTTGGGGGACTCCAGATAAAACAGGGACTGGATCAGACGCTTGGCCATCAAGTACAACTTGTTGTGAGCGCCCAGAGAGCCATGAGCTAATCCACCTATGCGTGGATCCTCTTATCCCATAGTACTCCAGTTTATGTAATAGCCTTCTGTGAGGTACCTTGTCAAAGGCCTTAGCAAAGTCCATGATGATCAAGTCAGTCTGTTTGTGGCCACGATTTATGGCCCCATCCAGATTGCTCACAATGTCATGGTAAAATTGAACAAGCTGCGTTTCGCAAGACCTTTGACTCCGGAAACCATGTTGACAGTCAGCAAGAATGCTCTCAAAGGCTAAGTGCTTGTTGATGTTGCTTACTAATATATGCTCCAAGGTTTTGCAACAGATGCATGTTAGCGACACTGGTCTATAATTTGCTGCATCATATTTTTCCCCTTTTTTATAGACCGGGGTTACATTTGCTTGTCGCCAGTCATCTGGTACAGTGCCCTGGGCAAGTGATTGATTGAAGATAAAGGCCAACACAGGAGATATTTCAGCACTACATTCCTTAAGTACCCTGGCATTCAGGTCATCGGGCCCAGATGCCTTATGTATCTTGAGCTTACCTAACAGTTTAGCGACCCCATTGGGGTCAACTGTTATGTCCCCCATAGAGGGGAACGAACTTGCACCTTTAGATGGTAGCTCACCATCAGTTTCACGCGTAAATGCTGATTGAAACTGTTTATTGCAAATATTAGCCTTATCGCGCGCATCTGTTTTTAGAATTCCATTTTCCCTTAGCGAAGTGATCCCAAACGCATCCTTTTTCAGGGACTTTACGAATGACCAAAACTTTTTAACTTTACCATTCTTTTGGGGACTATCGGGATCTATATTGTCATCTTCAAAGGTAAAGATGCTGGAAACATGCTTCCAATATGCATCTCTTATAACCTTTTGCACATGTGCTCTGAACCGTTTGTAATGGTTCTTAACGTCAGGGCTGCTAGACTTGCGAGTACGAAAATACATTCTATTCCGTCTTCTGATGAGATGCTTGATCGTGTTATCGATCCATGGTGCCCTATATTTTGTTTTGGTCATTTTAGTTGGTATAAACCTTTCCATTGCTGTGGTTAATTCGGACTTAAAACTGACCCACAGGTCATTAACTGACATGTGTGAGAGGTCAGAGGAAAGGAACGAATCCTTAAATCGCGCCATATGGTCTCGCAGACCATCCATATCCGCACGTTTGTAGAGAAAAACTTTACGCGGGACTTGTCTGATTCGTTTAGCTTTTATGTCATACTCAACAAGGACTATGTCATGATCAGCTTTGCCAATCGGGGGCATCCCCTTAACTCGGCTTACTGGGGATGGAGAATTTGTAACCAGATTGCTCACAATGGGGATGGAGAATTTGTAACCAGATTGCTCACAATGTCATGGTAAAATTGAACAAGCTGCGTTTCGCAAGACCTTTGACCTTTGTTCAATTATCAGGAATAATTTTTAAATTGCCAGTAATAATATGACCAGCAGCAGGATAGCAATACACTGAATTTTTACAATTACATGTATCAGGAGTGTAAGTGTTAATATCAAGATCAGAAACAAGTTTATTGAAATTAAAAATGATAGATCTAACAGGTTTATTGTATTTCTAGCAAAGTATGGGTGTTTCAGTATTTTGAAAATAAGCAGGAATGGATGAGATAACCAAACTGTTCAAGAAGATACTAGGTAAATCTATAAAATTCAAAGTACAAGTAAAACAAAGATCAGGAATTGATACAATTAACTTACTCCATCCATAAAAGACACCAAAGGGAAAGAAATACAAACATTAAGCGACAAGACCATAATGGAAACCTAAACAAAGGAAGGCCATATGGACAGTTACTTTCCCACAAAATGGCCATATGGCCATCCAAAACTAAAAGACACAAGTGATACACACAGTAAGTAACAAACAACAACATAAATAAATCGCCACGGAAGAGCCGCCTTGGAACGGTCAGTGGAAGATTTCCACTGGGGGGCTTAAATCGATTTTACGTGGCCACAATCCTCGCCCTTACTTCCGTCACGATTTAGACAAATAATTTGTTCAGTCCGCATGAAGGCCTCCTAACTCATCAGTGCAACATCTCCGTGAACACAGAAATCAAAGAACCACAGAGGTGAGACAACGGTGAGGACTCGACAGCAAGAAACCACTGAAATGCTGGAGCAAAAGAAAACCAACAGTTAGACTCCGATGAGCCCGACCAGAGACTTATTAATGAAGGATATTTTGATGTAATGACGTTTGTGATTAATTTCAGAATCGATGAAAGGACGAAGAGCATGCTGAGTATAGCCTCTAGTTAAAAGAGCAGCGCGTATAACTGATTAGAACTATCGTAAAATTTATTCGCCTCGGTATCCAGAATCCGTAATACAGAAATAGGTAATGAACTTAGAAAAGCAAGCAGTCGGGCATTTTAGACATATTACCCTCATGATAAATTTTGTCATTTAAGCCCAATGGAAAAGGTGTCTGTAATAATTTAATCCATTTTAATTCAGTTTCATGCCGTTTAACTTCTTGTCTGAAACCAGAAGGCCCTGCAGGTATTTTATATTTGGTATGAAGCTTTATCGAGTGTACCTCAACCATACCTGTTCAAATTATAGCCCGTTGGCCAAAAAATAGCTCCACCACGGGGCACATTGCTATTACATACACTTATATAAGGAAAGCATTAAAAATATTCTTGTCTCAAGCGAAATTGTTCAACCATTTGATATTCGGTACACAGTTTCGTCTAGTTGACCTCTGCCAGGATTGTTCAAATTATAGCCCCAGGGTATAAATTGGCTCCGCGGGGTCCACATGTTTTACATAGACTTATATAGGGAAATTTTTTAAAACCCGTATTGTCTGAAACCAGAAGGTCCAGGTCTCTGATATTTGGTACACCTCTTTATTCAGTGAACTCTGCCAAGGCTACCCAAATAGTTGATACCTGGTCATAAATGGCCCGGTGCCGGGGCCCACGTGTTTTACATAGACATATTTAGGGGAAAAAAACTTTGACAATCTTCTTCTCTAGAATCGGAAGACCCAGGTCATAAGTATTTTATATGTAGCTATTTCTAGTGGACCTTTACCAAGTTTGTTCAATTGTAGCCCTGGGTCCACTAATGATCCTGACGCTTGGCCCACTTGTTTTACACTTATATAGGGAAAATAGAAAGCTGAAAGGTTGCCTTTGGAAACAAAGAACACATAAAACAACGAAAATCTGAGACTCGGTTTTATTGAGTCTCTTCATACACAGCTATATAGTTTGCAAGGCTGCATACGCCTTCTAGCACCGGCTTAAGCGATATTCGATTTTCCAAGTAACCAGAATGGGCTCAGTGATCTCAAAGGAAAAGGAAAAATATAATCTGCACTATGATGAAGCACGGGGAGACTTTTTACGGCCGCCACACGGCACTTAACACCAGCTGCAATGAGGTAAAATAAAATGCTAAAAGGTTGCCTTTGGAAACAAAGAACACATAAAAGGATGACAATCGGAGACTCGGTTTTATGGAGTCTCTTCATACACAGCAATTTAGTTTGCAAGGCTGCATACGCCTTCTACGACCGGTTTAAGCGATATTTGATTTTCAAAGTAACCAAAATGTTCTCAATGACCCCAAAGTAAAAGAAAAATATAATCTGCACTATAATGAAGCACGGGGAGACTTTTTACGGCCGCCACACGGCACTTAACACCAGCTGCGGTGAGGTAAAATAAAAAAGCTAAAAGGTTGCCTTTGGAAACAAAGAACACATAAAACAAGAGGGCCATGATGGCCCTAAATCGCTCACCTGATCCATATTGCACAAATAGAAATTGAAGATAATATATGGTAGAGTAGAGGGTTTGAGCAATTTTGATTGACACAAGGAGTTTTTTTTTATAATTTTAGCCATTTTGTTCATCCAAGCACAACGGGTTGAGCAATTTTGAAAGTTTCTTTTTCCATTATGAGTCTATGGGAGCGAAGGGGCCCAGGAGCGTGGCCCATTGAGAACCCATGGGCATGATTGGCAGGAATTATGTAGGTGACCACTTGCCGTTACTACATGCTAAATATATAAGCTCTGGGCCCTGTGGTTTCATAGAAGATGACTTTTGAAACTTTTTCCATTATGAGTCTATGGGAGCGAAGGGGCCCCGGGGCGTGGCCCATTTGGAACCCAGAGGCATGATTGGCAGGAATTATGTAGGTAACCACTTGCAATTGCTAGATGCTAAATATCTAAGCTCTGGGCCATGTGGTTTCAGAGAAGAAGATTTTTAAAGCTTTTTTCCATTATGAGTCTATGGGAGCGAAGGGGCCCCGGGGCGTGGCCCATTTGGATCCCAGGGGCATGACCTGCAGTAATTATGTAGGTGATCATGTGCGCTTGCTACATGCTAAATATCTCAGCTCTGGGCCCTGTGGTTTCAGAGAAGAAGCTTTTTGAAGCTTTTTTTTTCATTATGATTTTCTAGGAGCGAAGGGGCCCCGGGGCGTGGCCCGTTTGCATCCCAGGGGCATATTTGGCAAGAATAATGTAGGTGACCACTTCATGTTGCTACATGCTAAATATCTAAGCTCTGGGCCCTGTGGTTTCAGAGAAGAAGATTTTTGAAGCTTTTTTTTTCCATTATGCGTCTATGGGAGCAAAGGGGGCCGGTGCATGGCCCATTTTGAACCCTGGGGCATGATTGGCAGGAATTATGTAGGTGACCACTTGCTCTTGCTACATGCTAAATATCTAAGCTCTGGGCCCTGCGGTTTCAGAGAAGAAGATTTTTGAAGTTGTTTTCCATTATGAGTCTATGGGATCGAAGGGGCCTCGGGGCGTGGCCCATTTGGAACCCAGGGGCACGATTGGCAGAAATCATGTAGGTGACCACTTGCCCTTGCGACATGCTAAATATCTCAGCTCTGGGCCCGGTGGTTTCAGAGAAGAAAATTTTTGAAGCGTTTTTTCCATTATGAGTCTATAGGAGCTAAAGGGGCCCGGGGCGTGGTCAGTTTGGAACCCAGGGGCATGATTGGCAGGAATTATTTTAGTGACTTCTTGCCGTTACTACATGCTAAACATCTAAGCTCTGGGCCCTGTGGTTTCAGAGAAGAAGATTTTTGAAGCTTTTTTTCCATTATGAGTCTATGGGATCGAAGGGGCCCCGGGGCGTGGCCCATTTGGAACCCAGGGGCGTGATTGGCCGGAATTTTGAAGGTGACTACTTGCCGTCGCTACATGCAAATATCTAAGCTCTGGGCCCTGTGGTTTTAGAGAAGAAGATTTTTGAAGCTTTTTGCAGTATGAGTCTATAGGAGCTAAGGGGCCCCGGGGCGTGGCCAATTTGGACCCCAGGGGCATGGTTGGCAGGAATTATGTAGGTGACCACTTGCCGTTGCTACATGCTTAGTATCTAAGCTCTGGGCCCTGTGGCTTCAGAGAAGAAGATTTTGAAGCTTTTTTTTTCCATTATGAGTCTATGGGGGCGAAGGGGCCCCTGGGCATAGCCAATTTGGAACCCAGGGGCATGATTGGCAGGAATTATATAGGTTACCACTTGCCCTTGCTACATGCTAAATATCTAAGCCCTGGGCCCTGTGGTTTCAGCGAAGAAGATTTTTGAAGCTATTTTTTTCCATTATGAGTCTATAGGAGCTTAGGGGCCCCGGGATGTGGTCAATTTTGACCCCAGGGGCATGATTGGCAGGATTTATATAGGTGACCACTTAACATTGTTACAAGCTAAATATCTAAGCTCTGGGCCCTGCGGTTTCAGAGAAGAAGATTTTTTAAAATTTTCCCATTATACGTCTATGGGAGCTATATGTTGCCATGGCAACCAGAATTCTAATCTGATCAGCCCAAAAACATTATGCAGCCTTTCCCCCTTCCCTGGGGATCCATTTATATTGTGGGGCGGAAACTAAGGTGCCAACATGTTTTCTATATACTTTAATAGGGTAAACATTTAAAACTCTTCTCCTCTGCAACTGGAAGGTCAAGGCCTTTGACATTTGGTAGAAACTTTTATCTAGTAGACCTATGCCAAGAATCACCAAACTACATGTAGAGCCCTTGGGCCCAAAAATGGTCCCGTGCCTGAGCCCACATGTTTTAAATAGACTTATATAGGGAAACATTTCTTAAACCTGAAATTTCATGGCTTTGACGTTTGGGTTGTAGCTTCATCTAGTAAACCTGTACCAATATCGTTCAAACTATAGCCCTATGGTAAAAAAAAGCCTGCCCGGTGGCCCACTTGTGTTACATAGACCCAATTAGTGAAAAACTTGAAAACTGTCCGTCTGAAACCAGAAAGCCCAGGCATTTGATTTTTTGTACATAGCTTTATCTGGTAGACTCCTACCAAATGCCTTGGGGCAAACAATGGTCCTATCACAAGGGGTCCATTGTTTTACAATATTATTTTAGGGAAATCTTTTGAAAATTTTGTTGACTAAAACCAGCATGTACTTCGTCAAGTGGGCCTGTTCAGTTTATAGTCTTGGAGTCATAAGTGGCCCTATTGCAGAGTCCATTTGTCTTAGATTTACTTATATAGCGTTTGGGTTTGGTATTACGGTCCTTTCAAAATTGTTTCACTCATATCGAGCGGACCGTTAATCAGAGGTGGGCGAAAATCGTATGTAGCTTTATCTGTAGACTTCTGCTAAGATTGTTCAAAGTATATCTCTGGCACCAAGAACGGCTCCACCCTTGGGCCTACTTGTTTTGCACAGACTTAATTGGACTAAACGTTAAATCATTCTGCTGTAAAACCAGTAGACCCTGCCATTTGGTATTTGACTTGCAGCTTAGTCTGCTAGACCTCTACAAACAGTTTTGGAATAATTATCTCGGTGTCAAAAATGGCCCCGCCCAAAGGGTCACTTATTTTAAACAGACCACTACAGGGAAAACTTTAAAAGATCTAATCTGTAACCAGAAAGCCCAGGCCTTTGACATTTTGAACACAGCTATCTTTATGAACCTCCTAAAAATTATAGACTTGAATATAGAATTTATACAAAATAGAAGTAGAGGCAATGATCAGGAATCGATACAATCAATCCACAGCTCCCATCAGAGACACCAAAGGAAAAGACACACAGACATGAAACAACAGACCCTAATGGAAACACCAACAGTGGAAAGGCAAAAGGACAGTCACTTTCCCACAAAAGGCCAATAGGCTATCCAAAATAAAATAGCATAAGCGACACGAATACCCAAAGACAACCCATAACAAAAATAAACCGCGACAGAAGAACCGCCTTGGAAGGTCAACGGAAACGAATTTCACTGGGGGGCTCAAATCGATTTTACGTGGCCACCATCCTCGCCCTTACTTCCGTCGCGATTTAGACGAATAATTTGTCAGTCCTCATTAAGGCCTCCTAACTCATCAGCGCAACATCTCAGTGAACACAAATAATCAAACAACCACAGAGATGAAACAACGGTGAGGACTCGGCAGCAAGAAACCACTGAAATGCAAAAGAAAACCAACAGTTAGACTCCGATGGGCCCGACCAGAGACAGAGCTTCAGGCACCAACCAACATTACCTTGAATTAGATCTCTTAAAGCAATCTACCTTGTGCAACCTCAATGTTAATTATGTTAATCTCGTAGCTCACATTACGAAAACACTCCTATATACTTTTGACCCACTTGAACTCCAGTTTTATATAGTAAAATTGGCGTTAACAGGGATATGCCTTATTTTTCTTATTTCTGTTCTAAAAAATATAGATTGTGGGTACTCGTAAGAACCGCCTCAATGAGCCGGTTCTAACGAGTACCCTCAATCTATATTTTGAGCAGAAATAAGAAAAATATGGCAATTTTTATCTTAAAAGTTTCGTTTTTTGGCGGAAAGTTTACAGTGTATTTGTATAGGAGTGTTTTCGTAACGAGGTGATATAGAACCATTATGGCCCTCGTGTTTAAAGAATATTTTACCTCGCCATAGCTTGTGTAAAGGGAATGTGTGGCGGCCGAAAAAAGTCTAACTGCCCGCAATCAAAGTATGGGTTTTATTTTCTAGTCATTTGGGATTGTTGATTTTGCTGAGGAATTTTAAAAATGTCAACTTCACTATAAAAAAAAACGTCCATAGCGGAAAGCCAAAGGACAGTTACTTTCCCACAAAATGGCCAAAATAAAAAAAAATATAAGCAATGCATACATGCAAAGTCGAACTTCGAACTAAAGCAATAATAAATCACGACAGAAGAACCGCGTTGGAAGGGTCAATTAAATTTTTTGGGGTCTGGTGGGGGAGTGTGTGTGTGGGGGGGGGGGGACTTAAATCGATTTTTACTTTGCCACAATCCTCGTCCTCGGTTCCGTCCTGGTTTAGATATTTATATTTATTGCAGTCCGCATAAAGGATTTCTAACTCATAAGGGCAACATCTCCGAGAACATAACAAATCAAACGAATATAGAGATAAAACAACGACGAGGACTCGACAGCATAAAATAACTAAAATGCTGGAGCTAAAGAAAACCAACAAATGGACTCCTGTGGGCAGACCAGAGACAGAGCATCAAACCATTTTCAAACACATCACGGACAGATAACGCAAAAGAGGATTGCATGAGTAGCAGTCCTGGGCCACTGTATACGGAACCCCGAAAAGGAAATTCAGGGGAAAGAAACTGAAACAAGAAAACAGAATGAAAATTAAATTCTAACACAGCGCGCCTATATAGGCAATGCAAAATAACCGTGTTTTATTCTGCAACAAATCACAGCTCGCAAGAGCGTGACGTGTGACGTCATTAAAAACTGCAAATTTATGACGTCACTAGTCGATTTACTTAACGCTAGACGGTGTAATGTTATTTTCTCGCATCAAAAACATTAGAAAAGGATATAAATGCATGTGTTTCAGTCGATAATTTTAGCGGGATTTCTTCTAACAATGGCGAAAAGTTTTGAGATTTTGAAGGGAAGAACAACATTATTGCCGATTTTCAGCGTGTTAGAATCGAAATAGATCAGCTCTAGCCAGTGATTTGTTGTGTAATAAATCACAGTTTGTCGGTCAGTTGTAAGTAGACAAATCACGCGCGCTACGCGCTTGTGATTTGTCTACTTTACAACTGACCTCCAAACTGTGATTTATTACACAACAAATCACAGTTAGAGCTGATCTATTTCTTAAACAAGAAAGTTAGAAAGGAAACTTAAACAAGAAAATCAGTAAAAATAGATAGGAATTCAAAACCCACAACTAATTTTAATGACTTTTAAGGCCTAAAGAATAGTTGTGTTTCCGCTAACATGCTGTAAACATTTTGGTCGGTAGGTAGGAGAATTTTTATTTATTATTATTTTATTTTTCCCCCGAAAGAAAAACGTGGTCGGACCTGTATTTTTTATGTGTTTGTGTTTTTGTGGATGCTTTTTGTTAATAAAATTGTCATGTTGAGACTTGCACTGTATATCATAATTCATTTTAGATGCTCAAAAATGTCATCTTTGTATTTTGGAAGGTACTAAATGCCAAAAACTACAAAGGGTCAGAAATTGAAAATGGTAGGGTCTGTGTGTTATTTTTATTATTATTTTGTTCTTTTATTGATAAAAATAGTAGAGTTGGGGGGGGGGGGGTCTGAAGCAGGGTCGGTCGGGTTAGCGGAAACATGGCTATTTTTAGGCCTTATGTCGTTTGTTCAACGTTGAAAATATTTTTATCATATGACGTCGCGTCTGAGATTGTAATAACGCCATGTAATATTTTCGATAATCCACTAGTGGATTAAATATGCAAATTAGGTAGATACGTCCCGTAACGTTACACGTACGACGACCTAAACGACGTCGTTTTTACTAATGGTGGAATATTGATATTTTGTAAACAAACGTGAATAAAATGCGTTATAAATGTCATATGATATATAGAATCTTGCATTGGTGCCATGTATTATTGAATTTATTAAACTCCTTGAGGAAAAAGGATACAATGCTCGGCAAAGCCTCGCATTTTATTCATTTTCCTCAACTCGTTTAATAAATTCAATAATACATGAGCACTCATGTAAGATCCTCTATGAGGATCACTGATGAGGCCAAATTGGCCGAACATAGCAAATCTGGTCAAGAAAACTTGTACACCCGGACAAGTGTCACTTCTTTGGTGAACTCCTTGCTTCCAAAGGATATCATTACGAAACAACACCCGTGCGACATAGTGCATTTGTTTCTCATCTTCAAAATGACTACTTTTCTGATGAAAATCCGTGATGTTTTTTTTTTTCTTATTTATACTGTAATCATAGGTTGTGGGGGCTCGTTTTAGCGGAGTAAACCTTATTTTTCTTATTTCTGCTCTAAAATATAGACTGTGGGTACTCGTTAGAACCGCCTCAATGAGGCGGTTCTAACGATTACCCACAACCTATGTCTTGGAGCAGAAATTAGAAAAAAATCATGTTAACCCCCGCCCCCCTTAAATCCAAGTTTTCTCTATATAAATTAGGGTTTAGGGGATGTTCATTTCACGGACTTTTTCACGTGACGGAACCTTTCATATACCATATATAAGATTTCGTTTAAAACAGCATATTTTGTTTAAACGAATTAACTTGTTTGGATTGCCGAATTTACATTTATTTTTATTTCCGTTCTTTCTAATTGTTTTAATTTGCCCCTGATGTCATCATGGAGCTCTAAAACGCTACGTTCGGGGCGGTGGTGTTGCGTCGCTCGGCATGGCGTGAGCGGGGCAGGACCAGTCTTGTGATGTCGGGGGCTCAGAATCCATGTTCAAACAGCACGCGAATTTCATGATTTGAATATGGTTTTTGCTGTTTGAGCACGGCTTTCGGTCCATTTGACAATAGCTTCAAGCAATCATGGGCATAGGTATTTATGCAAGAACATATCTTTTTAAAGAACTATTAAAGAGTACTTAACTAGGTCGACTTGGCATTTTACAATGTGTCGGGTTCCTATGAAACGGAAGCTATACCTACAATCGGTCTTCATCTTTTCTGACCTTATTTTTTATTTATTTATTTATTTTTTTTTTTATTTTTACAAAATTAAAGGAAAACAACCACAAAAATTGACTTTCGCTTCGGAACAAGGGTTTTGAGGGGACAAACATTTTGGTGCAGGTTTTGTGGGGGTTGACCGAGTGGTTTGGGACTTTTTGAGCGTTTCACAAGTTCTGGTTTTGTGAGTTCAGAACGAGGCTGTGAGTAAATGACGTCATAAACTCACAGTTGGAGAACTTTGAATTACAGCGAGTCTCGTGCAAAAAACAGCAGTAAATAGTTCAGTATGCATTCCATTTATTCAATGCGATGAGATTTTACTGTTTTAAGTACAAAATCTGAAAAGTATGCTGTAAATTATTATTTTTCTATTTTGTTCACGTGACTCGATTGGCAAAATGGCGGCCCTCATAGACAGCAATTGTGAAATGTTCAAGGGGTCATGATTTCGGGACCGCTCGACCGATTTTCATAGGATCTGTGCCGGAATGTTCGCCTCATCGGGGGCAATATTTTAGAGTGACAGTTTGTTTTTGTGGGTGTGATTCCCTTTAAGTACATGTGCACTTTGATGTCGGTTTTTGTCAACAAATGAGAGGCTTCCCAGTCGGCACATGGGGTTGTGACGATAGTGTCACAAACCTGTACAAATTTGGGAAACTATTTCCAATCTCCTCATTAATCTGAACTGAGCTACAAAGTGATCTTTTGTGTTTATCTTTATGATTGTTCCATTTGATAAGTCTTGGTATTTTTCCAAATTAGTAAGATGATGTTATCCTCATCCCACTTTCACATATATGTATTAACAATGCTGTACCTGATATATCAACTTTTTAGAATTGTACGTGTGCTGCTATGCGGGGACCGGGGCTGTGGGACTTGGCGTAGGGATGGTACCATTCACATTTTTAACGTTCTAGAATTTTTTCGAGGCTCCTGTTTTGTTGTGGCAAGACCGTACTTTGAAGCCTTCAAACTAAGTCGTTCAATAATTGATTGTATCACTTAAATGGCTGTAGATCTCGTTGATTACAGGCTTCGTATCGGTCTTCACTACTATCGTCAAAGCAAAGTTAAAGGTGTAAATTTCTTATCAAGTTTTGAATTGGTAATAATGCTATCAATGATAATATTAAGATGCGGGGACGTAGAAAAAAATCCGGGTCCTGACTCATCGACATCTTCAGAAGACCTTAACTCATCGACATCTTCAGAAGGGTCAACGTTCTCTCATAATAGCTCAGTCTTTGTAAATAACTTCTCTGTGGTGCACTACAACGTTCAAAGCATAGCACAAAAAATTGACCAGTTTGAAACTGAATTACGTAATTTTAATGTTATATGCGTTTCAGAGACATGTCTAAGTCCAAGCATAGCTGACGACGAAATTTCTATTCCCGGTTTCAAACTTTTCAGACGAGACCGTACTGGAGACACACATGGCGGTGTCTGTGTCTATGTAGATCAGAATTATTTTTTCTAAAAGACGACTTGACTTAGAAATGAATAATGTTGAATGTATATGGCTTGAATTTACAGTTGACCGTAGAAAAATGTTAATTGGGACCTTTTATAGGCCTCCTAATAGTACAAATGAAGTTCTAACAGCATTAGAAGATTCGATAGGACTGGCTTTTGATACAAGTATTCAAAATATACTAGTAACAGGGGATTTTAACCTGTAGAAAAATCGATAACATTTGTCAGTATTTTGGTCTTGAGAACTTAATATTAGAACCAACACACTTTACCGAGAACTCGTCGTCCATAATAGATTTATTTCTGACCTCAAACAAGAACAATGTACTTCTTAGTGGCGTAGGTGAACCCTTTCTCAATCAGGACATTAGATATCACTGTCCAATATTTTGTGTGCTCAAGTTTAATAAGAAATCGTGTCCCGTTTTTACTCGTATTGTATGGTTATATGACAGAGGGGATTACGCATCGTTTGCTCGGGATATAGAATCTACGAATTGGGGCGCATTGAAAGATGACGATATTGATATTTATGCAAACAATGTTACCAACTCTATTACACTTCTAGCAAAAAAAAACATGTTACTAACAAGTCAGTTAAAATAAGACAATCAGACCCTGAGTGGCTAACCAATAATATAAGGAAACTTATGAGGAAACGGAAGCGCTATTTCGACAAATTCAAGCGAAAAAATAATTTGGCTGATTTTGAAAAATATAAACAGGTAAGGAATCAAGTAACACGTGAAACGCGCAAATCTAGAAAGTTACAAACGGATAAATTAGCAGATAATTTGAAAAATAGTAATCATGGACACAAAGATTGGTGGAAAATTTTGAAAAGTTTTATAAAACCTGAACAAAAAACTTCTATTCCCCCTCTCCAAAGTAATGACGAAGTATTTTCTGACGAACAAGACAAGGCGGAAATATTGAATGAATTCTTTACATCCCAAACCAATCTTGATGACAGTGGAGCTACATTACCGAGGTTTAGACGTCGTGTTAATTCCTCACTCAATAACATATCGGTGTCTCCAAATGAGGTTGAATCTGTATTAAAATCTTTGAAAGTTGGTAAAGCATCTGGACCAGATCTAATAAATAACCGCCTACTGAAAGAGCTTGCTCATCCATTATCCTTTCCCCTTTGTGAACTCTTCAATTACTCGCTTTCATGTGGCCAAGTCCCGAACATATGGAAACAGGCAAATGTTACACCTATATTTAAAAGGGGAGATCAATCAGACTCATCCAACTATAGACCTATCTCTCTTCTCAGTATGATTGGCAAAGTAATGGAAAATCTTGTCCACAAATATGTTTTCAATTTTCTTATGGAAAACAGAGTCATAACTACATTGCAATCAGGTTTTATTGCTGGTGATTCCACTGTAAACCAACTTACTGATATATACAATACCTTTTGCCAGGCCTTGGACGAAGGCAAAGAAGTGCGTGCTGTATTTTTCGATATTAGTAAAGCCTTCGACAGGGTCTGGCATAGGGGCCTTCTTTTCAAACTGCAAACTGTGGGCATCTCCGGTTCTCTAATTGATTGGTTTACGGACTACTTAAATAATAGAAGCCAACGTGTAGTGCTTCCGGGTGTATCCTCGGATTGGACCAGTCTCAAAGCTGGTGTACCCCAGGGTTCTATCCTGGGACCACTGCTTTTTCTTGTTTACATTAATGATATAGTCGAAAATATAAACTCTACCATACGGCTATTTGCCGATGATACGAGCCTTTATCTTATTGTCGATAATCCAATGACATCTGCTCAAACTCTTAATGACGATGTAGCGAGAGTCTACTGTTGGGCGGAAAAATGGCTTGTAAAATTCAACCCTAACAAGTCAGAAGTTCTCTTAATTTCTAGAAAGCATAATAGACCTTATCACCCTCCCATTTGCATGAATACCCAACCTATATTGGAAGTAAATGCGCATAAACATTTAGGGATTACGCTAAATAGTGACTGTACTTGGCATGATCATCTTGAAATTTTGAAAACTAAAGCTTGGTCGAGAATTAATATTATGCGGAAATTAAAATTTCAATTAGACAGAAAATCATTGCAAACTATTTACTTTTCATTCATACGTCCTCTTCTCGAATACGGCGACGTCATATGGAATAATTGCGCGCAGTACGAGTCCAACGAATTAGAAAAAATCAGCATAAGGCTGCTCGCATCGTATCTGGTGCTACAAAACTTGTTTCGATTAATGCACTTCTTGAAGAGGTCGGGTGAGAAAAACTTTCAGAAAGACGATAGAAACACAAACTTATCCAATTTTACAAAATGGTGAATGGCCTATGTCCTGATTATTTAAACGCTTTGGTTCCCCCTACCATTTGTAATACTTCCCGATATAACCTTAGAAATGTTAATAACTTGCAGACTGTTCATGCAAACACGCAACTTTACTATAACTCCTTCCTACCCACTGTCATACGTGAATGGAACGAGCTTCCTCAAGTTATACGTGAATTACCTACGTTATCGTCTTTTAAATATAGACTCAATACTGGATTGAGCAAGCCTCCGTTGTTTTATTATGAAGGTCAACGTCTAGGACAGATTTACCATTCTCGATTAAGAACACATTGTTGTTCCTTGAACCAACATCTATTTTCTAAAAATATTGTAGACAGCTTCCTTTGTGACTGTGGGTCAGTTGAAGACACCAGGCATTATTTCCTTGACTGTGCTAAGTACGTAGGTATCTGACAACAGCCTCTCGATAGTATCTCTGAGTTTTGTGACCCAACATTGAATACTCTACTATTCGGCGACTCAAACTTGACATACGAACAAAACAAAACCATTATGTTGTCAGTGCAAGAATTTATCATTCAAAGCCGCAGATTCAAAATTCAATAGACAGTAAGACATTTGATATAGAAATTTCAATAGATTCAAAATTCAATAGACAGTAAGACATTTAATATAGAAATTTTCACCTGTAGACAAACTTTGTAATAAGAACGATTACCCTACTTGATGTAAATCGAGATGTCTAGTGAGCGTTATACCAGTGTCATTACCGTTGCTCCCCCCCCCCCCCTCCCCCGAACCCCAGCCAAGCAGCAGCATAGCATATCATTTGTTATACATGTATTGATTTTCACTCTAGTAATATTCTCTAAATCCATGTTAGTAACAACTGCTAATCATGTGTGTACACATATATAGTGATGCTTCAGTCAGAGTACCCAATGGGAAACAGATTACACAAGTCTTATGACTTTCTTCTGAAACCCATTTTGTATATATTGACATGTTTGTGCTTTGTGTATTGTATCACTCATATTACGTGTAATATGTATATACAAAAAGAAATAAAGTTTAAACTAAACTAATTGTTTTAATTTCTTTTCTGACAAAACTTTGAAAGGAAATGTTCAACCTATAGTCATTCAAACCGCAGTGAGACGTGACTGCACTTTTAATTTTGGACTAGACCGTGTTAGGTAAGTCGCCTTCAGCTGTGATTTTACATTGGGAGATATAGATTTTCTGAGATTCGTACTGCATCATACTATAACCACTTGGCCACCACTGCTACATAATGGCATTATCGAAAAAAATATTTATAATTTAAAAATCCTGTGAAAAAAGAAATCCGAAACCTGCTTCCCCTAAAATATGGAATAGTCTTGCAACGCTTGAACGTTGAACTCTCAAAGGTCGTTGATAAACTATAAACACGTCGTATAAACAACAAAATATCTCGTTTCAACTACACACTTTCTTTCCTAGTTTTGTTTCAATTTCCGTTCTGCTTTTATTGTTTTTTGATAAAAGGAATTTAGAACCTCATAGCATCTCGTTTTAACGATTTATTATTTTGTTTGATCATTTAAATATCGCCTTGAAACAATAAAATATCTCGTTTAAATATTCTTTTTTTTCTAATTAGATTATATATAAGCTCTAGCATTGAAATATTGAAAATAAATCATCACGAAAAACACGCCTATACAAATACAATGTGACCATTATCGCCGAAAAAATGAAAATTTTAAGATGAAAAATTGTGATATTTTTCTTATTTCTGCTCAAAATATAGATTGTGGGTACTCGTTGGAAATCGAGGCGGTTCTAACGAGTACCCACAATCTATATTTAAGAGAAGAAATAAGAAAAATAACGTTTACCCCTGTAAACCCCAGTTTTACTATATAAAAGTGAGGTTCAAGAGGATCAAAATTATATAGGCGTCTTTTCATGATGCACAGTTTGGAGGTCATTTGTAAAGTAGACCAAATAACTGGCCCGTAATATCAAGCGCTTAGCAAATTCTGCATTCCGATAAGCTCTAGCTGTGAATTATTTCTCAGCAGTGCATTCACTAGGGTTGACCTTTTCGATTCTAACACACTGAAAATCGGCATTAATGCTGTTGTTTCTTTCAAAGTTTCCAAACCTTTCGCCATTGTTAGAAGAAATTCCTTAAAAATTATTGACTTAACAAATGTATTTATGCCCTTTTCTAACATTTTCGATACGAGACAAAATGATGTTTCAACGTTTTAACGTCAAAGAATCTAAGAGTGACGTTACAAATCGGCGGCTCTCCGCGTCACGCTCTTTCGCCTGTGATTTAATGCAGAATTACTCACAGTTCTTCCGTATTTTTGTTTACATTTCCGTTATGTTATTGTTGAATTGATTTCTTTTCTTATACATACTGGAAATGGATATTCCCCTTCCTGGGTTCCGTAACTATTTGATTGCTTTAGTACTCGATATATCTGAGACTTGCATGCACCTCATCACAAAAACAAGCCTATATAATTTTGACCCCCTTGGACCCCACTTTTATACACAAAAACTGGGGTTTTCAGGGGTAAACCTTATTTTCGTATTTCTGCTCTAAAATAAAGATTGTGGGTGAGGCGGTTCTAACGATAACACAATCTATATTTTGAGAAGAAATAAGATAAAAATCATTTTCGTCTAAAATGTTCGTTTTCTGGTTGTTAAAATTTACCGTGTATTTGTATAGGCGTTTTTTCGTAATGTGTGTGATAATGTATGACAGCTACGCACCAAAGGCAATATTTATTGTCATATATCAATGCCATTTTACTCAAGCAACAAAATGGTCGGAGCGTTGATCATTATCCACATACTGGGCCCGCATCATATTAAACAAGATAGTGAATTGAGCACCCCTCTAAACCCAAAATGGAAGTGAAGGCAATGATCAGGAATCGATACAATTAACCCACAGCTTCCATCAGTGACACCAAAGGGAAAAAAAAAACAAAAAAAAAAAAAAAAACATGAAATAATCAGACCCTAATGGAAACATCAATAGCGGAAAGCCAAAAGGACAGTCACTTTCCCACAAAATGACCAATTGTCTATCCAAAACAAAATATTATAAGCGAAACACATACTCAAAGACAAGCTATAACAAAACAAACTTCGTCAGAAGAACCGCCTTTGAACGGTCAGTGAACGAACCCCACAAATATTTTTTTCAGTCCGCATGAAGGTCTTCTAACTCGTCAGTGCAACATCTTCGAGAACACAAAAATCAAACAACAACAGAGATGAAACAACGTTGAGGACTCGACAGCAAACAAAAATACTTAAATGCTGGAGCAAAAGAAAACCAACAGTTAGACTCCGATGGGCCCGACCAGAGACAGAGCATCAGGAACCAACCAACATCACATACAATTAAATACTCTCTAATTCACAGTAAGCCTTTACACTGGAACCGTCATAGAATCGGAGGCCTGACCCACCGGCGTGCAATTAAAGAGGGAAGTAAAGTTGTCAACCGTGATTGGGTTAACTACCATGCAGATGGTCGTATAACAGGTACGTTGTACCCAATCTTTTTTTTTTATCGAAGAATGATTCTACGAAATTATATAGGCGTGTTTTCATGATGCTTAAAGGTGCATTATTGAGCTATCGGTAAAAAATGCTTCCAAAAATAAAATACATATAGCCGGTATTTTTCTTTAAACTAGACAAAGTGCCCAGTGGGGCACGTATACCCCCGGCCAGGGCCATCGCCTCAGCTGAAACAAGAACTACAAAGGGAAATAACTCTAAAAGGCCTGACCCCTTATTTTCTTTCCCACAATACAAGTAGTCATACTGATCATGTGTGCAAAATTTCAAGTGTCTATGTGATGCAGTTCCTGAGATATCTTTGACACAAAATAATTGTTTACGGACACACAGACGGAAAAGACAAAAACTATATACCCCCATTGCATACTTCGTATGCCGGGGGTATAAACAATACAAAGGAATGCATTTTATGCAAAAATGCGAACAATTATGATGACAGGTAAACGAGTTTGAGAGGGATTCCCTAACTAGGTTTCGAACACGTGTTAGATCTATTTTTAGTTCCTGACAAATATAGAATCCACATATATGACGTTATGCGATGTTCATTTTTGCAGAAGTCATTACAGTTATATATTTTTTTCTGAATTTATATACTAAGTCACCATAAACTTCGAGTTCCGATAGACCCTGTTGCAGAAGAGATAAATTCACTCATTCTCAAATGAATTGGGATTTTAGCCGTTTAAAAAGTCAAATTATAAAGTTACTTCGCATAGATTCAGTGACCGATATGTTCACAATAAAGTATTAACATGTACCTATACTCAGATAAAATTCCTTGATCAAGAAATGAAAAGTTATTTCACCCCAACAGCTAGAAATATGTCGGTATTTTGATAAATTTTGATTGTGAGAAATGTACGCTTCAATCTACTTGTTCGTTGCTCCCTTCTATAACATCACAAAAATCAAGAGACCCTAGCTCGCAATGACAGAAACTTACGACCGGGTTATTAAGCGGGGACAAAATTGAACAAGAGTTGTCAGAAGACAACATAGCTCGCCTTTGGGGGCCTAAGATGGATGAGGGCAAGTTATCAAAAAAGAGCCACAGTGACCTTGAGCTTCAGCCCCAGACCCTGAAAGTCAAACTCGCTCGAGATATCATCATACCCAACATTTGTGTAAAGTTATATTAAAATCCATTCATAAATGTAGGCACTAGAGCGATCACAAAGTTTTCTAAAAATAGCCACAGTTACCTTGACCTTCAGCCCCGGAACCTGAAAGTCAAAGTCACTCGAGATATCATCATACCCAATATTTGTGTGAAATTATATTAAAATCCATCCATAAATAAAGGCGCAAGAGCGATGAAAAAGATTTTCTAAAAATAGCCACAGAGACCTTGACCTTCTGCCCCAGACCGTGAAAGTCGAACGAGCTCGAGATATCATCAAACCCAACGGTTGTGTAAAGTTATATTAAAATCCATTTATAAATGTAGGCACTAGAGCGATCACAAAGTTTTTTCGAAAAATAGCCACAGTGACCTTGATCTTCAGCCCGAGACCCTGAAAGTTGAACTTGCTAGAGATATCATCATACCCAACATTTGTGTGAAGTTATATTAAAATCCATCAATAAATTAAGGTGCAAACCCGATGACAATGTTTTTCTAAAAATAGACACAGTGACCTTGACCCAGTGACCCTGAAAGTAGTGACCTTGACCTTAAGCGCCAGACCCTGAAAGTCAAAGTCACTCGAGATATCATTATACCCAAGTTATATTAAAAATCCATCAATAAATGAAGGCGCTAGAGTGATTACAATGTTTTTCTAAAAATAGCCAGTGACCTTCACCTTGAGCCCCAGACCCGCTATGTTTCTAAAAAAAAAAACATGCCTCCCCCGGGATTTGAACTCACGCAGCTTGCAGGTAAACTTTAACACAGGATTTCAAGGGAGGTAATACAGAGGAAAATATTAACTTCTCAAAAAGACCAATTTAAGCCAAAAACCTGTAAAATGAAGTAAAATGATAATGTTAAATATTGTTTTTTACCAATTGTTAATTATATATTCAAAATAAACTTGTAAAACATCACATATAAGAGCTTGCAGGTAAACTTTAACCAAATGCGGACGCCGACGCCGACGCTGACGCCGACGCTGACGACGGACGCCCGGGGGTATGGCAATAGCTCACCCTTACTTTCGTAAGGCGAGCTAACAAATGGTCATATATATGGTAAAGAAATGAATAGCCATTTTAAATAAAATTCAGGGTTGGTTAGAGAATACAGAAAAAGAAATAGTTTTCTGAAAACATACAACTTTCGTTTTATTTTAAGAGAAGCACATACTAGCTAGATCGCTTACGTCTATTGCATTTGAACAGGTATTGAGTGACAAATAAGGAACACAAGTAATATTACTTTAGATAAACGATCAACATAAGCAATAAGTTTATTTGAATTATTTGTAAAAAGTCGCGGACATTACAGTGATTTTGTTTCTATAAGTCAAATAGTTTACTAACGTGATTAACTGACAATATAGCTATTTTCATTCATTTTTGGATCTAACTAATGTAACAGTGCATGTTCAGTCATATGCTTTTAAAACATGGTGTCGCCATTACGCAAAAAGCATCGGTATATACTTTTATGCATAAAAATGCTCTCCTGACAGATAAACTGCGTTCTTAAGGCAACCGAAACATTAAAAGACATATCTATCACATATAAACACACAACAACCGCATGGTCATATGTTCTCAACAATAAAGTATCTAAAATTAATGATGCAACTGCGAGAATACAGTATCGAACATTACACTGCATTCCAGAGTAATATTTTTCAATACAAAAGTCTTCAAAATGTAACCAATTTTGTCTACCAGCTGGAAGAAAGTAACAGGTTTTGTGAAGTTTCTAAATAAGTTCCACGAAATGTAAACAAATGCATGTCTGTAAATGTCAGCTATGATGGTATCGGACATTACCATACACGGTGAAGGGACATGCTATGCCACTTTACCGTTTCTACCTGTAAAAGTGAAAAGGAATCTGATATTGTATTTGTTGTGTCTAGTTAACATGATCAAGGGTAAACCAGCATACCCTAAAATATACATATTTATTTTAGGTGGGGATGTTCGATACAATTTGTAAATTTTAGTAACATAAACTGCACCTACAATGTTTTTTTTACATTCAAAATATGCATTTGGAAATACAAATTGGAGAGTCAAAGTGCCTTCTTAAATTTGAACATTTTATATTGAAAACATTCATTCTGGCAAATAATATTTAGGAAAAGATTATAAGCTATGGGACTCAAATCCAAAATCGAAAATAAGTAAAAATTTGGAATCAACATTGTTACCGTTTGCAGCTATTGGTAGAAATGTAGCAAACATGTATATCACTAAACGTGTTCATTTTACACAACTAAGGTTGCACAATTCAAAATAGTTCATTTATTTGCAGTCATTATCCCTGGACGGTCAACATAGCAAACCTGTCATGTTCGATACCAAATGTAGCGGACATTTCATCGCATACATTCACTGCTTATTGCAATAGAATAATGACCTTGCAAGCGTGCAAATGTTGTTCATTAATAGTGATTTTTGGTGGCATATTCTTAATTGAAAATATTAATTGTGGCAAATAATATTGGAAAAAGATAAAAAGTTTCTATGCAGATATTTTAAAACAAAATATGACTTCTGTTTTCCCTTAACTGTGGTATTGTCTGCCGACTCCCTCACCCATCAAACACTGGAAAATGCAACCATCTCGTCTGCAGACACTTTCTACTACGTAATCTTGTAAAGGAAAACTGTGCCACGTGAGAGCAATGCGATCAAGCTGTTAGACTAACAATTTTCGGTATTGAACATTACCGGTCTCGAACATTACAAAACACTGGAAATGAGGGAATTTCAACATCAGAATATTATTTTTTTTTCCAGATGATGCATTTGTGTTAGTCAAACATTGCGGGAGTTTCAATCTAGCATTTTTGTCGATACATACGTAATAAGCCTGGTATAATGATCGCGAACATTACATGCATTTTTGCAACAAATCCATGCACATTTTTGTATGGCAAGTATTTTTAATTTCCTATTGTACATGTAACATCAAACGACCTTATATGCTTATTATAATATAGAATCTCCATTTGGTCACGTTTCCGTGTATAAAAACCTCAACGTTGTTTTGAAATATCAAGAAGAAAAACGTCGTCTCGTACATTACAATGCTAAATTAAATTTCGGCGACAGCCATAATCGGGGAAAAATACTTAGTTAGACTCTATGTAGTCCTGCTAATGGTAGTTATTTCTCTACCCAGAATATGTAAATTTTACGGAAACCAGCTAACCATTTCCTTTCTAGTGGAATTGCAAATTTGTAAGTGCACAAACAAAGAGAATTCGAAAAGCGACAGTCTCGAACATTACAAAACCAGGTTTTCCCTCGGCTGATTTTCCCTGAAAAGGTACTTTTCTACAGGAGGTTCATCATGATATCTTTGGGACGTGTTGTTCTGTCATACAAACGTATGCATTGGTTACGAATGACTGCTTGATTTCGGAAAATATACGGCGACTGCAATATCCCAATTCATTTGAGAATCCATAATTACGACCACCATTGAATTTAGAAATTAAATCGGAATGACGTCTATAATTTGAAAAGGCTTAGTGTGATTTATGATACCGATAACCCTGATTAAGAAGTTTAGCAGTTAACGATTTATTACGAGCGTTGAAGTCAGTTACATGACTAGACACTCTGTCAAATCGAATTAATTGCAAACTATAAACGCCATAGGATGCCGGACGAGGAACATCACCATCCAAGAAAGTATAATTTACAATCTCAAAATCAAAATCGACGCATATATCATAAAATGTGCAGGACACAAACCCATCTATAATAGATAGATGTTAATCCAAAAAACGGGGTCTCGGGATCAGAAGCATTTGCTTTATTTAACTGAAGTTCTGGGTGGGAGGCGGTAAATTTGACTGATCAAACTATCGAAATAGGCATTGTCAATATTTAATAAATCATCCAAATATCTAGAAGTCGAGTTTAGGCTTCAATGATTTTAGATTGGGTTTCAACGGAACGGGACATCTTCATAACAAAACAAGAACAGATCAGTCACAAGGTGTGCGTATTTCCTACCCATCGGAATGCCTAAATATTAGTATTTATCATATTCATATTCATATCTGTCATATCCCCGAATTTCAGAACAATCCGTCAAGTGGTGACTCCCTTGAACCCCACTTATATATAGAAAAACTGGGGTTTACAGGGATTTATCTTTTTTTTTCTTATTTCTGCTATTTTGAGCAGAAATAAGAGTGAGTGAGTGAGTGAGTGAGTTTAAGTTTTACGTCCCACCAACAGCTAAGGTCATACGGAGACGGGACCTCGGTTTAAAGACTCATCCGAAAGTCTGGAGAAGCCCGGGATTGATCCTGCGGTCCCTGGTTTACAAGGCGAGTAGCGTAACCACTGCACCACGGAGGCCTCTGAGCAGAAATAAGAAAAATGTCACAATTTTTCATCTTAAAATTGTCGGGTTTTCGGTGGTAAAGATTACAATGTTTTTCTATAGACGTGTTTTCCTAATGAGGTTGGTGTTACTAAATGCGTCTTATAGTACGGAACAAGAATAAATGTGGTCATGAGTGGGGATCTGAAATTTTCTGAGATATAAGGCCTGTTATGAAGCCAAGGAAAGGGACATGGCCCGGCATGTCCCACTGCCCATCCCGGAAACCAACACGTTGGTATCACTGAATGCGTTTTATCATTGAAAAAAAGGATAGAGGTGAGGATCTGACAGGTTTCTGGAATATTCAGACATTATGCCTTTTATGAATTGGAGGGGATGGGGTATGGCCCCGGCGCACCCCGGGGGACGCTTTGATACCCTCTTACAAACCTTCTTATTAGTATCTATCATATCCCCAAAATTTCAGAAAATTCCGTCGTGCGGTTACTATGAAATCGTCCGGAAAAAAAAATAGCCGGATTTTTGCATGTCCCCAGGAGAACATTCGGAACCAGGGTTTTGCATTTAAAAACCATCTTCCAAAAACCCTCTTGCACAATTTCATATCCATATCTGGCATATCCCCGAATTTCAGAACAATCCCTCAAGTAGTAACTGAGAACAACTCGTCCGGAATAAAGTTTTGACGAGAAGAAGAATAAGAAGAAGAAGAAGAAGAAGAAGAAGAAGAAGAAGAAGAAGAAGAAGAAGGAGAAGAAACGCAGCAAAAACAATAAATTTCACCACTTTGTGAGACTTAATAATATATTTTGCACTTGAGATAAGAGGAAAAACAAGAGGGCCCAATGGCCCTATATCGCTCACCTGTGTACCAGAAAATCATTAGTGTAGGAGACCACTTGACATTGCTACATACTAAATATCTAAGCTCAGGCAGAGCGGTGTCCATGCTTATAAACCCTACTGGTTTCATTGGGCGACAGGGCTTGAGATGTAATTTCATCTCAATGTCTGGTAAAAGTCCCACAAAATTGGAAGAGACATCTCCAAAAAGACATTTACAGTGTTGACGGGGATGTAAAACCACAAATCAAACAAAATCTGTGCCTTATGGTTTTGGAGAAAAACGATACTTTTAAGTTTTTTTTCAGTATAAGTCTATCGGAGCTAATGAGCCCTGGGGCTTGACCAATTTTGACCCAAAGGGCATGGTTGGCAGGATTTATGTAGGCGACCAATTTGTGTTGCTATATACTAAATATCTAAGGTCTGTACTTCATGGTTTCAAAGAAGATGTTTAAAGCTTTTTCCATTATAAGTTTGTTGGAGTTTAGGGGCCACAGGATTTGCACCCCAAGGGCATGATTGGCAGGATTCATGGCGACCACTCGACATTGTTACATGCTAAATACCTAAGCTCTGGGACTTATGGTTTCAGAGAAGAAGATTTTTGAAGATTTTTTCCCCATTTTAAGTTTTTTTTTTTCATTATAAGGGCCCTGTGGTTTCAGAGAAGAAGATTTTTGAAGTTTCTCCAATTGTAATTCTATGGAAGCTAAAGAGCCCTGGGGTGGGGCCAATTTGGATCCCAGGGGCATAACTGGCAGGATTTATGTAGGTGGCCACTTGATGTTGCTACATACTAAAAATCTAAAATCTGGGCCTTATGGTTTCATAGAAGATCTTTTAAGTTTTTTTCAATTATAAGTCTATTGGAGGTGATGAGCTGGGGCAAGGCCAATTTCGACCCCAGGGGCAGGGTTAGCAGGATTTATGTAGCTGGCTATTTTATGTTGCTAGATACTAAATATCTATGTTCTGTGCTTCACAGTTTCTGAGAAGAACATTTTTGAAGCTTTTTAACATTGTGAGTCTATGGGTGCTAAGGGGCCCCGGGGCGTGGCCCATTTGGACCCAAGGGGCATGATTAGCAGGAAATATGAAGGTGACCTCTTGCCGTTGCTACATGCTAAATATGTAAGCTCTGGGTGCTGTGGTTTCAGAGAAGAAGATTTTTGAAGCCTTTTTTCCATTATGAGTCAGTGGGAGCAATGGGGGTCCCAGGGTGTGGCCCATTTGGACCCCAGGGGCATGATTGGCAGGATTTATGTAGGTGACCACTTGCCATTGCTACATGCTAAATATCTAAGCTCTGGGCCGTGTGGTTTCAGAGAAGAAGATTTTTTAAGCTGTTTTAGCTCACCTGTCACGTAGTGACAAGGTGAGCTTTTGTGATCACTTTTTGTCCGTCGTCCGTCGTACGTGCGTCCGTGCGTCCGTGCGTCCGTGCGTGCGTCCGTAAACAATTTAAAATAAGAATATCTCTAATACCCCATGGTCAATCTTGATCAAATTTCATGAGAAGCATTATCAGGTAGGGGGAAAGGCTGCATAAGGTTTTTGGGCTGATCAGATTGGAGTTCTGGTTGCCATGGCAACATATAGCTACCATAGACTTACAATGGGAAAAAATTAAAATATCTTCTTCTCTGAAACCACAGGGCCCAGAGCTTAGATATTTAGCATGTATTACCGGCCAGTGGTCACCAACATAATTCCTGCCAATCATGCCCCTGGGGTCCAAATTGGCCAAACCCCGGGGCCCTTCGCTCCCATAGACTCATAATGGAACAAAAAGCTTCAAAAATCTTCTTCTCGGAAACCACAGGGCCCAGAGCTTAGATATTTAGCATGTAGCAACAGCAAGTGCTCTCATACATAATTCCTGCCAATCATGCCCCTGGGGTCAAAACGGGCCACGCCCCGGGGCCCTTTAGCTCCTATAGACACATAATGGAAAAAAAAGCTTCAAAAATCTTCTTCTCTGAAACCACAGGGCCCAGAACTGAGATATTTGGCATGTAGCAACGGCAAGTGGTCACCTACATAATTCCTGCCAATCATGCCCCCGGGGTCCAAATGGGCCACGCCACAGGGCCCCTTCGCTCCCATAGACTCATAATGGAAAAAAGTTTCAAAAATCTTCTTCTCTGAAACCACAGGGCCCAGAGCTTAGGTATTTTGCATGTAGCAACGGCAAGTGGTCACCTACATAATTCCTGCCAATCATGCCGCTAGGGTCCAAATTGGCCACACCCCGGGGGCCCTTAGCTCCCATAGACTCATAATGGAAAAAAAAGCTTCAAAAATCTTCTTCTCTGAAACCACAGGGCCCAGAGCTTAGATATTAAGCATGTAGAAACAGCAAGTGGTCACCTACATAATTCCTTCCAATCAAGCCCCTGGGGTCCAAATGAGCCACGCCCCGGGGCCCCTTAGCTCCTATAGACTCATAATGGGAAAAAAAGCTTCAAAAATCTTCTTCTCTGAAACCACAGGGCCGAGAACTGAGATATTTAGCATGTAGCAACGGCAAGTGGTCACCTACATAATTCCTGCCAATCATGCCCCTGGGGTCCAAATGGGCCACGCGCCAGGGCCCCTTCCCTCCCATAGACTCATAATGGAAAAAAAGCTTCAAAAATCTTCTTCTCTGAAACACAGGGCCCAGAGTTTAGATACTTAAAATGTAGCAACGGCAATTGGTCACCTACATAATTCCTGCCAATCATGCCCCTGGGTTCCGAATGGGCCACATGCCGGGGCCCCTTTGCTCCCAAAGACTCATAATCGGAAAAAGCTTCAAAAAGCTTCTTCTCTGAAACAACAGGGCCGAGAGCTTAGATATTTAGTACGTAGCAACGGCAAGTGGTCATCTGTATAATTCCTGCCAATCATGCCCCTTGGGTCCAAAAGGGCCATGCCCCGGGGTCCCTTAGCTCCTTTAGACTCATAATGGAAACAAAAGCTTCAAAAATCTTCTTCTCTGAAACCATAGGGCCCAGAGCTTAGATATTTAGAATGTAGCAATGGCAAGTGGTCACCTACATTAATCCTGCCAATCATGCCCGTGGGGTCCAAATGGGCCACACCCCGGGGCCCCTTAGCTCCCATAGCCTCATAATGGAAAAAAGATTCAAAAATCTTCTTCTCTGAATCCACAGGGTCCAGAGCTTAGATATTTAGCATGTAGCAACGGCAAGTGGTCACCTACATAATTCCTGCCAATTATGTCCATGGGTTCCAAACGGGCCACGCCCCGGGGCCCTTAGCTCCTATAGACTCATAATGGAAAAAAGCTTTAAAAATCTTCTTCTCTGAAATCACAGCGCCCAGAGCTTAGGTATTTAGTAAGTAGCAACGGCAAGTGGTCACCTATATAATTCCTGCCAATCATGCCCCTGGAGTCCAAAAGGGCCACGCCCTGGGGCCCCTTAGCTACTATAGACTCATAATGAAAAAAAAAGCTTCAAAAATCTTCTTCTCTGAAACCACAGGTCCCAGAGCTTAGATATTTAGCATGTAGCAATGGCAAGTGGTCACCTACATAAATCCTGCCAATCATGCCCATGGGATCCGAATGGGCCACGCCCTGGGGCCCCTTAGCTACCATAAAACTCATAATGGAAAAAAGACTCAAAAATCTTCTTCTCTGAAACCACGAGCCCAGAGCTTAGATATTTAGCATGTAGCGAAGGCAAGTGGTCACCTACATAATTCGTGCCAATCATGCCCCTGGGGTCCAAACAGGTGAGCGATATAGGGCCATTGGGCCCTCTTGTTTTCAAATATGAGTCTATAGGAGTTAAGGGGCCCCGGGGTGTGGCCCTTTTGGATCCCAGGGGCATCATTGGCAGGAACTATGTAGGTGACCACTTGCCATTGCTATGTGCGTAATATCTAAGCTCTGGGCGCTCTGGTTTCAGAGAAGAAGATTTTTAAGCTTTTTTCCATTATGAGTCTATGGGAGCAAAGGGGCCCCGTCGCGTGGTCCATTTGGAACCAAGGGGCATGATTGGCAGGAATTATGTAGGTGACCAATTGCCCTTGCTACATGCTAAATATCTAAACTCTGGGCCGTTTGGTTTCAGATAAGAAGATTTTTGAAGTTTTTTTTTCCATTATGAGTCTATGGGGGCTTAGGGGCCCCAGGGCCTGGCCCATTTGGACCCTAGGGGCATGATTGGCAGGATTTATGTAGGTGACCACTTGCCATTGCTACATGTCAAATACCTCAGCTCTGGGATTGGCAGGATTTATGTAGGTGACCACTTGCCATTGCTACATGTCAAATACCTCAGCTCTGGGCCCTGTGGTTTCAGAGAAGAAGATTTTTGAAGCTTTTTTTCCATTATGAGTCTATAGGAGCCAAAGGGCCCCGGGGCGTGGCCCGTTTGGACCCCAGGGGCATGATTGGCAGGAATTATGTAGGTGACCACTTGCCTTTGCTACATGCTAAATATCTAAGCTCTGGGCCTTGCGGTTTCCGAGAAGAAGATTTTTGAAGCTTTTTGTTCCATTATGAGTCTGTGGGAGCGAATGGGCCCCGGGGCGTCACCCATTTGGAACCCAGGTGCATGATTGGCAGGAATTATGTAGGTGACCACTGGCGGTTGCTACATGCTAAATATCTAAGCTCTGGGCCCTGTGGTTTCAGAGAAGAAGATTTTTGAAACTTTTTTTCCATTATGAGTCTATTGGAGCTAAGGGGCCCCGGGGTGTGGCCCATTTGGACCCCAGGGACATGATTGGCAGTAATTATGTAGGTTACCACTTGCCGTTGCTACAAGCCAAATATCTCAGCTCGGGGCCCTGTGGTTTCAGAGAAGAAGATTTTTGAAGCTTTTTTTCCATTATGAGTCTATTGGAGCTTATAAAGGGCCGCGGGGCGTGGCCCGTTTGGACACCGGGGGCATGATTGGCAGGAATTATGTAGGTGACCACTTGCCGTTGCTACATGCTAAATATCTAAGCTCTGGGCCTTGTGGTTTCAGAGAAGAAGATTTTTGCAGCTTTTTGTTCCATTATGAGTCTATGGGAGCGAAGGGGCCCCGGGGAGTCCCCCATTTGGAACCCAGGGGCATGATTGGTAGGAATTATGTAAGTGACCCCCTGCCATTGCTACATGCTAAATATCTAAGCTCTGGACCCTGTGGTGTCAGAGAAGAAGATTTTTGCAGCTTTTTTATCATTATGAGTCTATGGGAGCTAAGGGGCCCCGGGGTGTGGCCAATTTTGGCCCCAGGGGCATGATTGGCAGGAATTATGTAGGTGACCACTTGCCATTGCTACATGCTAAATATCTAAGCTCTGGGCCCTGTGGTTTTCAAGAAGAAGATTTTTGAAGCTTTTTGTTCCATTATGAGTCTATGGGAGCGAAGGGGCCCCGAGGCGTGGCAAATTTGGACCCTAGTGGCATCATTGGCAGGAATTATGTAGATGACCACTGGCGGTTGCTACATGCTAAATATCTGAATATCTATGGTTTCAGAGAAGAAGATTTTTGAAGCTTTTTTCCACTATGAGTCTATGGGAGCTAAGGGGCCCCTGGGTGTGGTCAGTTTGGACCCCAGGGGCATGATTGGCAGGATTTATGTAGGTTAACATTTGCCGTTGCTACATGCCAAATATTTCAGCTCGGGGCGCTGTGGTTTCAGAGAAGAAGATTTTTGAAGCTTTTTTTACATTATGAGTCTATAGGAGCTAAAGGGCCCCGGGGCGTGGCCCGTTTGGACACCAGGGGCATGATTGGCAGGAATTATGTAGGTGACCACTTGCCGTTGCTACATGCTAAATATCTAAGCTCTGGGCCTTGTGGTTTCCGAGAAGAAGATTTTTGAAGCCTTTTTTTCCATTATGAGTCTATGGGAGCGAAGGTGTCCCGGGGCGTCCCCCATTTGGAACCCAGGGGCATGATTGGCAGGAATTATGTAGGTGACAACTGGCCATTGCTACATGCTAAATATCTAAGCTCTGGACCCTGTGGTTTCAGAGAAGAAGATTTTTGAAGCTTTTTTTACAATTATGAGTCTATGGGAGCTAAGGGGCCCCGGGGTTAGCCAATTTGGGCCCCAGGGGCATGATTGGCAGGAATAATGTAAGTGACCACTTGCCGTTGCTACATGCCAAATATCTAAGCTCTGGACCCTGTGGTTTCAGAGAAGAAGATTTTTGAAGCTTTTTTCCATTATGAGTCCATAGGAGCTAAAGGGCCCCGGGGCGTGGCCCGTTTTGACCCCAGGGGCATGATTGGCAGGAATTATGAAGGTGACCACTTGCTGTTGCTACATGCCAAATATCTCAGCTCTGGACCCTGTGGTTTCAGAGAAGAAGATTTTTGAAGCTTTTTTCCATTATGAGTCTATAGGAGCTAAAGGGCCCCGGGGCGTGGCCCGTTTGGACCCAAGGGGCATGATTGGCAGGAATTATGTAGGTGACCACTTGGCATTGCTACATGCTAAATATCTAAGCTCTGGGCCCTGTGGTTTCCAAGAAGATTTAATTTCACAGAGAAGATTCTCTCTATCTTGCATGTAATGTCAGAAATGCATTTTTCACTTCTAAAGAGCATAAGAATTATACACTTTGGTCATGTCAGAAAGGTTGTGATGCCCTCACCTTTCTACTTGACAATATTTATATTAGATTCGGTACTAAGTTATTTAGACAAATTGTGGGTATTCCGATGGGTACTAATTGCGCACCTCTTGTGGCTGATCTGTTCTTGTATTGTTATGAAAGAGACTTCATTTTGTCGCTTTCCATTGATAACCAATCTGAAATTATTGAAGCTTTTAGCTCTACTTCTAGATATTTAGATGATTTATTAAATATTGATAATACCTATTTTGATGGTTTGATCAGTCAGATTTACCCCCTAGAACTTCAGTTAAATAAAGCAAATTCTTCTGATACCGAGGTCCCGTTTTTGGATTTACATCTATCTATTGTAGATGGATTTGTTTCGTGCAAAATTTATGATAAACGCGATGACTTTGATTTTGAGATTGTAAATTTTCCTTTTTTGGATGGCGATGTTCCTCGTGCGCCATCCTATGGCGTTTATATTTCGCAATTAATTCGATTTGCTAGAGTGTGTAGTCATGTAACTTACTTCAACACTCGTAATAAATTATTAACGGCTAAACTCCTTAATCAGGGTTATCGGTACCATAAACTACGCAAAGCCTTTTCAAAATTTTATAGACGCCATTCTGATTTAATTTCAAAATTCAATATTGGACTTAAATCTCTTCTGCAACAAGGTCTATCGGAACCCGAATTTTATGGTGACTTAGTATATAAATTCAGAAAAATATATAACCGCAATGACTTCAGCACCCAATTTCGTAAAATCATTCTTCGATATAAAAAGATTGGGTACAACATGGATATTATACGACAGACTGCATGCATGGTAGTTAACCCAATCACGGTTGGCAACTTTGCTTCCCTCTTTAATTGCACGCCGGTGGGTCAGGCCTCAGATTCTATGACGGCTCCAACGTAAAGGCTTATTGAAAATTAAAGAGATAATGTTGGTTGGTGCCTGATGCTCTGTCTCTGGTCGGGCTCATCGGAGTCTAACTGTTGGTTTTCTTTTGCTCCAGCATTTCAGTGGTTTCTTGCTGTCGAGTCCTCACCGTTGTCTCACCTCTGTGGTTCTTTGATTTCTGTGTTCACGGAGATGTTGCACTGATGAGTTAGGAGGCCTTCATGCGGACTGAACAAATTATTTGTCTAAATCGCGACGGAAGTAAGGGCGAGGATTGTGGCCACGTAAAATCGATTTAAGCCCTCCAGTGGAAATCTTCCACTGACCGTTCCAAGGCGGCACTTCTGTGGCGATTTATTTATGTTGTTGTTTGTTACTTACTGTGTGTATCACTTGTGTCTTTTAATTTTGGATGGCCATATGGCCATTTTGTGGGAAAGTAACTGTCCGTATGGCCTTCCTTTGTTTAGGTTTCCATTATGGTCTGGTCGCTTAATGTTTGTATTTCTTTCCCTTTGGTGTCTTTTATGGATGGAGTAAGTTAATTGTATCAATTCCTGATCTTTGTTTTACTTCTATTTTGAAGCTTTTTGTTCCATTATGAGTCTATGGGAGCGAAGGGGCCCCGAGGCGTGGCCAATTTGGACCCTAGTGGCATGATTGGCAGGAATTATGTAGATGACCACTATCGGTTGCTACATGCTAAATATCTAAGCTCTGGACCCTGTGGTTTCAGAGAAGAAGGTTTTTGAAGTTTTTTTTTCCATTATGAGTCTATGGGAGCTAAGGAGCCCCTGGGTGTGGTCAATTTGGACCCCAGGGGCACGATTGGCAGGATTTATGTAGGTGACCACTTGCCATTGCTACATGCTAAATATCTAAGCTCTGGGCCCTGTGGTTTCCAAGAAGAAGATTTTTTAAGCTTTTTGTTCCATTATGAGTCTATGGGAGCGAAGGGGCCCAGGGGCGTGACCAATTTGGACCCTAGGGGCATGATTGGCAGGAATTATGTAGGTGACCACTGGCCATTGCTACATGCTAAATATCTAAGCTCTGGACCCTGTGGTTTCAGAAAAGAAGATTTTTGAAGCTTTTTTTTTTTCATTATGAGTCTATGGGAGCTAAGGGGCCCCCGGGATGTGGCCAATTTGGGCCCCAGGGGCATGATTGGCAGGAATTATGTAGGTGTCCACTTGCCGTTGTTCCATGTCAAATACCTCAGCTCTGGGCCCTGTGGTTTCAGAGAAGAAGATTTTTGAAGCTTTTTTCCATTATGAGTCTATAGGAACTAGAGGGCCCCGGGGCGTGGCCCGTTTGGAACCCAGGGGCATGATTGGCAGGAATTATGTAGGTGACCACTTGCCATTGCTACATGCTAAATATCTAAGCTCTGGGCCCTGTGGTTTCCGAGAAGAAGATTTTTGAAGCTTTTTGTTCCATTATGAGTCTATGGGAGCGAAGGGGCCCCGGGGCGTGGCCAATTTGGACCCCAGGGGCATGATTCGCAGGAATTTTGTAGGTGACCACTGGCCGTTAATACATGCTTAATATCTAAGCTCTGGGCCCTGTGGTTTCAGAGAAGAAGATAGTTTAATGTTTTCCCATTGTAAGTCTATGGGAGCTATATGTTGCCATGACAACCACAATTCCAATCTGATCAGCCCAAAACCCTTATGCAGCCTTTCCCCCTTCCTGATGATGCTTCTCATGAAATTTGATCAAAATTGACCATGGGGTGTTATAGATATACTTATTTGAAATTGTTTACGGACGCACGGACGCACGCACGGACGGACGGACGCACGGACGCACGACGGACAAAAAGTGATCACAAAAGCTCACCTTGTCACTACGTGACAGGTGAGCTAAACACAGGAAGTGAAATAAAATGAGATGATAAAACCGTGAATTTGAAGAAATACTATGACTAGCAAACACTAGAACTAGACAGCATTTAAAGAGTAAAGGCCTTGAAGTATTTTGTCAATATAATAAAACGTGCATTTCCTCGAGAATAAGTGCGTGTTATAAATTTTTGGAAACAGCCCCCTAAAGTGTTTTGTCGTCATGAAGACTTTTTAATGCAAAAATATGGCCTCTTAGTGCGGTATCGTAATATATTATGGCATGTTTACTGTTAAATTTGGTGTGTTAACCTGGTAAAATATAATTTCAGCTTGAAAATGTTAACAGACTGGGACACTATACTTTCGATGTCAAGAGCAGAAAACTTATTCACCATATTTGCATTATTTGCTGGCTCCCAACTTGCACATTGTCAATATTGGAACAAGAGGCCCATTGGCCACAATGCTCACCAGAGCTTAGGCTGGCAATGCCCACTGGCAGCCATGCATGGTTTCAGGTTTTAATTTATTGATTATAAAGTCTCCCAAACAAACCCCCATTTCCAAATGAGCACCCATGTGGACTCTGTATCTGAAAAATTAGGCCTTTTATGAGGAGGAGGGATGAACCATGGACCCAACAGAGCCCAGGCTGGTATCACTGAATCCATCGTATCATAAGGCATATGAATATATATGGTTAAGGGGTTGGGATGTGTACTGTTCCTGAGATATAAGGCCTTTTAAGCTGCGGAGGGGTTGGAGCATGGCCATGGCAGACCCCAGGAAAGCCAAGATTGTTGTCGCTGAATGTGTCTTATAATAAGGACCAAGAAAATATATTGTTTAGGGGTGGGGATATGAACAGGTTCCAAGATATGAGGCCCTCTTATGAAATGATAAGGAGAGGAATGGCCCCTGTGGACCACCAAGTTCGTGTGACTGAATGTGTCTAATCATAAGAAACAAAAATATATGATTATGAGGTGGGGATCTTAATGGAGTCAAGATATATGGCCTTTTATGAAGTGGAGGGGTGGGCCATGGCATCAGCATGTTGCCCTAGCACATAGAGACCCCACATTGATGTGAGTGAATGAGTCTTATTATAGGGAACACAAATATACATATTTTAGGGGTGGGGATCTGAACAGTTTCTGAGATATACGGCATTTTATGAAGTGGAAGGGTGGGGCATAGCCCCAGCACACCCCAGAGACCCCTAGGTTAATATCTTTGCTTTGTTTGTTTGATTTGAGGTTTAACATCCCCGTCAACACAGTATAGGTCATTTTGGAGACGTTGCTTCCAATTTTGTGGGACTTTTACCCGACATTGAGATGAAATGACATCTCAAGCCCTGTCGCCCAGTTAAACCAATAGGGTTCATAAGCATGGACGGTCCGCCTCGCACCGCGGTTCCTGGACAGGCTTAGATCCTCTAAGCGGTTTACCAGTACTAGTTTGTGGACGGTTTCATCTCTGCGTGGAAGCATCATGCAGCACATTTATTTCTTCAAGCTCCAATGGGCGGGGCCTAGGTTGGTATCACTGAATGTGTCTAATCATAAGGAACAAGAATATATATGGTTTAGGGGTGGGGGTTCTGAATGGTTTCTGAGATATTGAGCCTTTTATGAAGTGGAGGGGGTTGGGCATGGCCCGGGCACATCCCAGGGGACCCCCAGGTTGGTTTCAATGAATGCGTCTTATCATAAGAAACAAGAATATATATTGTTTTGGGGTGGGGATCCGAATGGTTTCAGAGACATATCACCTTTTATGAAGTGGAGTTGTGGGGCACAACCCCCGGGCGGCCCGGGAGACCCTTAGGTTGGTATCACTGAATGCGTCTTATCATAAGGAACAATAATTTATATGCTTATGGGGTGGTTATCTGAATGGTTTCTGAGATATTGGGCTTTTACGAAGTGGAGTGGGTGGGGCATAGCCCCGGCACATCCTAGGGGACCCTCAGATTGGTGCCACTGAATGCGTCTTATCATAAGAAACAAGAATATACATGGTTTTGGGGTGGGGATCTGAAGGGTTTCCGAGATATATCACCTTTTATGAAGTGGAGGGTTGGGGCATAGCCCTGGTGCGGCCTGGGAGATCCTTAGGTTGTTATCACTGAATACATCTTATCATAAGGAACAAGAATTTATATGGTTTAGGGGTGGGGATCTGAACGGGTTTCTGAGATATTGGGCCTTTTATGAAGTGGAGGGTTCGGGCATAGCCCCCGTGCGGCCAGGGAGACCCTAAGGTTGGTATCACTGAATGCGTATTATCATAAGGAACAAGAATTTAAATGGTTTAGGGGTGGGGATCTGAACGGTTTCTGAGATATTCGGCCTTTTACGAAGTGGAGGGGGTGGGGCATAAGCCCCGCCACATCCTAGGGGACCCTCAGATTAGTGTCACTGAATGCGTCTTATCATAAGAAACAAGAATAAATATAGTTTAGGGCTGGGGATCTGAATGGTTTCTGAGATATATGGCATTTATGAAGTGGAAGGGTGGGGCATGGCCCCAGCGCACCCCCGAGAGACCCCAAGGTTGATATCACTGAATGTGTCTTATCATAAGAAACAAGAAGATATATGGTTTAGGGGTGAGGATCTCAATGGTTTCTGAGATAAATGACATTTTATGAAGTGGAGGGGGTGGGGCATGTCCCCGGCACATCCCGGGGGGACCCCAAGGTTGGTGTCACTTAATGCATGTTAGCATAAGGAACAAGAATAAATATAGTTTAGGGGTGGGGATCTGAATGGTTTCTGAGATAAATGCTATTTATTGCAATAGAGGGGGCAGGGCATGTCCCCGGCACATCCCGGGGGACCCTCAGGTTGGTGTCACTTAATTCATCTTATCATAACGAACAAGAATATATATGGTTTAGGGATTGGGATCTGTAAGGTTTTTGGGATATAAGGCATTGTATGAAGTGGAGGGGGCGGGGCATGGCCCCGGCACAACCTAGGGGACCCCCAGGTTGACATAAAAGCATATGGCTGAGAGAAGTTTACTCATGGAACATGTTTATGTAAGTTTTGTCAAAATATCTGCAATGACTTGGCAGTAAATGCCATTTTTCAGTTTTCCCAATTATAAGTCAATGGAAACTCTAAGTTGCCATAACAACAAAACAAAAAGGCCAAATTTCATAAAAAAACACAAAACCTGTAAAGGCAAATATGGTGAATATTTTCATGAAGTCTCAGCCTCCTAGAGCATATGGTTTCTGAGGAGATGATTTTTTAAGTATTTTTTTTGTCTTTTTTCTTTCATTTTGGTTTCCATGGCAACCAATAAAAATGAGCAGAAGGCCTAAAATCATAAGGCAGATAGTAGATTGCCTATGGAACATTTCTATGAAAGTTTTGTCAAAATATCTGCAGAGGCTTGGCAGTAAATGCCATTTTTAAATTTTCCCCATTATAAGTCTATGGAAACTACAAGTTGCCATAGCAACCAACCTAATGAGCCGATTTTGATAAAAAACACAAACTTTCAATCCCCCAGCCAAGGGATGCTACAGATATAATTTGGGCCCAATCGGCCCAGTGGCTTCAGAGGAGATGTCGTTTGAAAGTGTTGACGCCAGACGCCAGACGACGACGACGACGGACGACGACGACGGACGACGACGGACAACTGCCTATCCTATAAGCTCCCCCGGAGCCTTCGGCTCTGGTGAGCTAAAAACCGGTAACCAGACCCCACTGACCTTTCAAGGTCAGGGGTGTCTGGTTACCTGTTTTTCCAACTTTGATAACCTTCAGACTAGGAACCAGAAGATAATGCAAATAAGGTGTATAAACTGCAATGGTAAACTCAAATCAAACAAAAACAAACAAAAACAGTACCGCTTCATATATTATAGGGATTACGGGCCAAACCTTCTTTTAACGTACATCAAGGCCAGATACATCAAGAACCAGAATAGTCAGAAGGGCGATCCTGGTCTTGAATACGCTTTCTTCAGCGATCTATACATCTTTATGTGCAACAATTTATTTCATATTCAATAGGAGCTACGGACCAAATTCATTTTACACATATATCAAGGACCGATAAGTCAATGCAATTTTGTACTCTATATATCTGTGACGTTTCGACTATATATTCCATACAGTTAAGGGGTTACGGGCAAAACAATTATTGATAACTGATGACGACCATAACTCAGAAATTGACGGATTTTTTGCCATCACACATCCGTGACACACATAAGTTACATACATGTACAGTTTGAAAAAATAAATCCGTACACATTTTACCATTATCAACTGGACACACAGTGAAGACCGATGATCGAACAGACACTGTTGAGTGAAAAATAAAATCCGCTAAGGTTCAAACTAAGCTCTCCATTTCAAAAACACATCCGTGTGAAAGAGAGCATTATTGCATATTTCCAATTCTCTACCATTATATGGGCCCCGTCAAGCGATTTTGGTACTTATCGCCTATGCGAGCAGCGAAGGTTCAGGCGAGCCTGCGCATCCGCGCAGTCTCGCCAGAACCTTGGCTGCTCGCCCATACAAGCAGTGAATCAAGAGGAACCTTCAGACAGAAAGCCATATCCCTGGCCCCTCTGAATGGCTGGGCATGCGCAGTTAAAATTTGTCATGGCGGAATGCTCGAAGACCCAAATTCGCTTGGCGGGGCTCATATACATTTCGAGCGATTTAATTGGTAGAAATAAAAGTTTTATACTTCAATAAATTCCATGAGCAAGAATCTCAGATCTGTTTCACATAGCAACAGGCAGTAATATGGCGTGCGTCAAAGAGCACGTTTAGAACCCGCGCGCTACGTCATTATATGAGCCCCGCCAAGCGAATTTGTGTCTTCGAGCATTCCGTCATGGCAAATTTTAACTGCGCATGCCCAGACATTCAGAGGGGCCAGGGATATGGCTTTCTGTCTGAAGGTTCCTCTTGATTCACTGCTTGTATGAGCGAGCAGCGAAGGTTCTGGCGAGACTGCGCGGATGCGCAGGCTCGCCAGAACCTTCGCTGCTCGCATAGGCGATAAGTACCAAAATCGCTTGACAGGGCCCAAATAATGACTATAAAGCCTTGGACGTTTTATTCCGCTTAGGTTTCTTTCAAAGATGGCAGCTGATAATGGAAACATTATTCCGCCGTAGCCGATGATAAGTTAATTCTAACGCTTTTGAAAGAATTCCTAAAATTTTGGGGATAATTTTAACATTTCGATGAGAAAATTGGAATTACAATACGAAAACACGCCTATACAAATACATTGTTAAGTTTACCGCCTAAAAAACGAACATTTTAAGCTGAAAAATTGTGATAGTTTTCTTATTTTTGCTCAAAATACAGATTTTGGGAAGATGAGGCGGTTCTAACGAGTACCCACAATCTATATTTTTGAGCAGAAATAAGAAAAATAAGGTTTGAGGGGGTCAAAATTATATATCATTTTATCATTTTTGAATTATCATTTTTTGAATTTTATCGACGTGTAAACTCCGGCGAATAACTCACAAACTTAGCATGAAGCCCGTCGGTAGGTAGTAATATAGGGACAGGTAGTCAAAGAGCACGTTAAGAACCCGCGGGTTACGTCATTGCAAATAAACGACGTCAACTGCGTTCGATTTAAAGATGGAAACCTATTAAAAACGTAAAAGTTAGAATTCAAATAAACTGAGTTTATAGTCGTGACGTTTTGTTCGCTTGGGATTCTTTCAAAAGATGGCGGCTTCTAATTGCATAATCATTCCGCCGTGGCCGTCGTAAGTCCTTTCTTCCGCTTTCGAAATATTTCATAAACATTTAACATTTTGGTGGCATTTTTAATATTTCGAAGACAAAATTCGAATTATAAGGAATGAATTATCATGTTTGTGGATTTTATTGGTGTGTAAACTCCGGCCATCACGAAAACACGCCTATATAATTTCGACCCCCTGGAACCCCACTTTTATATAGAAAAACAGGGGTTTCCGGGCGTATACCTTATTTGTCTTATTTCTCAGGTCTAATATATAGATAGAAGCCTGCGTGGTGCAGTGGTTACGCTACTCGCCTTGTAAACCAGGGATCGCAGGATCGATCCCGGGCTTCTCCAGACTTTCGGATGAGTCTTTAAACCGAGGTCCCGTCTCCGTATGACCTAAGCTGTTGGTGGGACGTAAAACGCGAACACTTACTCACTAATATATAGATTGTGGGAACTCGTTTGAACCGCCTCGATGAAGCGGTTCTAACGAGTGCCCACAATCTATATTTTAAGCAGAAATAAGAAAAATATCACAGTTTTTCATCGTAAAATTGTTATATTTTCGGCGATAAAGGTGGCAATGTATTTGTATAGGCGTGTTTGCGTAATGGAATAAACCACAAATTTAACATGCAGTTTGTGAGTGGTTCGTCGGAGGTTACACGTGGATAAAATCCACAAAAATGAAATTCATTCCTATAATAAAGTTACGTTTAATAAATAAGATTCATTTCTTAATAATTGCATTGCTTGTTGTGCATCTCCATTTTAGCGCTGAAAGTCAGAATACAAGTTAGAATATTAGAATCTTACATGGATGTAAGGGGTGGATAGAACAATCCGTCCCGAGTGTCACAGTCCGGCATCACGAGGCTTTCCGAGTGATGCCGGACTGTGGTCTTCAGGAACGGATTTTTCTATCCACCCCTCACACCCATGATTCTTTTTCTTGCATACCTTCCATTTGTTAGCGCGGATTTGTTATGCTGCAGTCACCTCGGTGACCGACGTCCGCAATACTGTGACAACACTGCAATGATGTTAAGTGACGTCATGTAACGTGCTGTGACGTCAACCTTAACGACGGCGCATTTGAGGTCGTATTCAACCAGTGCACTTATCAAACACGCGAGAATGTTCGATTTTGGGTAAGAACACCAGGGTTAGAACAGAAAATCTATCCCAAGCTAAAACTGTGGATTTCCTTATCTGGTGTGCAAGAATACAACTTCCTGTTAGATGTGTAGATTACAATTCAAATAGTGCTCGGTGAAGACTCCAATCAGACTAGGCGAATAAACAGACTCACCTGGGACATTTCTTTGCACACAGGTTCGAATCTAAGACCGTTTCTCATGCGGCGGTCCCATATACTGTATGTCTCGTCACAAGGAACAATCTGTCCACTTTGTTTGCGACCAGATAAGACATATGCGTGCATTCTCAGCGTAAAGGCTTACTGAGAATTGAAGAGAATTTAATTATATATAATGTTGGTTGCTGCCTGATGCCCTATCTCTGGTGGGACCCATCGGAGTCTAACTTTTGGTTTTCTTTAGCTCCAGCATTTCAGTGGTTTCTTGTTGTCGAGTCCTCACCGTTATTCCATCTCTGTGGTTGTTTGATTTTTTCTGTTCTCGGAAATATTGCACTGATGAGTTAGGAGGCCTTAATGCGGACTGAACAAATTATTTGTCTAATCGCGACAAAAATAAGGGCAAGGATTGCAGCTGCGTAAACTGGATTCAAGCCCCGTGCTTGATTTACTTTGCCGGACGCTATTTTTAACAGAGCCTTGTAAATTACTTAGGAAAAATGTATGCCCTAAGTAGACTTGGTCTCCATTATTGTCCCCGTAAATTTGGCCCTATAAATTTGTCCCTATACCTATCCCGCTTTATCTAAGCTTTACTAGGCTAGGTTGGATCGTGGGTGAACAGTTGCTGGTGAGAGGATACCTGGTACCTGAAATTTGTGGGTACCTTCAGAGATTGACTTAAGTCTTTGTCCCTTAAATTTTTTGGCCGAGAATATTTGGTGTTCCTGAAATTTATAGGGCCAAAACGTTTGACTAAGTTGGAAATATCTTTGTCTCGTTGTCCCTGAAAAAAATAGCGCCTTCCTTTTGTAATCAGTAGTTGGATAAAGTCTACGTAGGGCATCATTTTTCCGGACGCTTTTTAGCCTGGTAAATTGCTGAGGCAAAACATATGCGGACTTAGTCCCTATGAGGACTTAGTCTCTTGAAATGTAGTTATATTTTTATGGCTTAACTTGAAATGATTTTGTCCTTGAATATTTGATGTCCCTTGTCTCTGAAAATGTGTTGTCCCTATAAAATAGTTTCCCCCATAAACTGTTTGTCCCATTAAATTTTTGTCCCTGGGAATTATAGGGACAAACCTTTTGGCTAAGGTTCAACGAACTAAGTCTCTTGTTCCTGAAATCTACAGGGACTAAGGTTGACAACTTAGTCGTTTCCAAAAAGGGCTGTAAATTATTAATTTCAAGGGATCTTTTCGAGGGATCTTTCGAGGGCTTTCGAGGGATCTTTCGAAGGATCTTTTCGAATGATATTTCGAGACATCATACTAGGGATCTTTTCGAGGGATCTTTCGATGGAACTTTCCTTGGGATCTTTCCGAAGGACCTTTTCGAGGGATCATTTGGGGAAGAGCTAAATTCCTGATGTCAAAACATCTGTCATTAGCGATTTTACCATGAAATTGCTATTTCCGGACGTCTGTCACTAGCGCCCTCCGAAAAAATAACTTACAAAAACAAAACTTAGGCAATGCCGAATTCACATGCATTTCTATAACCCATAGGGGCTTGAATCACTTTATTTGCTGTGTTAGCGACAAGGGGGGAAACTTCGGCCCATTTTTTGTTGTTGTTTTGTTGTTGTTGTTGGGGTGGGGGTGATTTACCTCATTATACCCAATGTATCTTTTTCGCAAATGCAGGCTTTCACCTCCCTTTTATGCGTTATACAAGTAAAATATGTCCACTTTGCAACAATATTTCGCCTCTGTCTGTCACTTGCTGGCAACATGTTTTTTTCTCGCATGGAATAAAGCAGCAACTAAATATTCGGCACAAGCGTGTGCCAGAAATTTTCACGTTCTCATCAATCACAAGCGAAATAATGTTACGGAGGGAACTGTTTTCGCCTTTAACCGTTGTCTTTCATTTAACTAAAGCTCTCTTGACCAATGCGAATCTATGAAGGTGTATCCAATGCTCTAAATTTGATTTTGTTATACTTTTGCTTCGCTTTCCGTCATAGGTCAAGAACACAATCGCCACGAAGCTTGCTTTTTCTGCTGATCCCGGGCTAATTTATCGATGAACTAACGACCGGCACTACCGCCACTGTTTAATTTCAAACCGTTCGAAGTGACCAGTGGTTATTGGTGACAAATGAGCATTATCTCTATTTATCCAGTTTCGCCTAAAAACCAAGTACGTCCCCCACCCCCACATCGGGGCTTGAAAAAACAGATGGGTTGCATGAAGTTCCACCCCCCCCCCTGTTTCCAACATAGTGCCATGTTTATTATTATTATTATTATTATTATTATTATTATTATTATTATTATTTTCACCAACGTTTCAATTCGGTTCAGTTGCGCACAAAAGGCACCAATTGTAATGCATTGTATAGTATTTAAACCGCCAAAAGGACTAAGTTGAACAGTAAAAAAGTAACAAATATTAAACTCTATAGTCTATAGTTATACAAACTTTCAGCATTTTCTTAGATTTCAAAATTCCTGACAAAAACTGATACGAAAATGCTCAAGGATGGCACAATTTGAAAACTTATCAGGGGACAGACCTCGAAGACATAGTGTCCTTTGTCAACTTTCCGTTATACACGATACATCAAGTTATTGGCCATGTTTATATGAAGTTTCAGCTTTCTACCGTTCATACCACAAACATACAAGTTAAAAAGCAACATGAATTTTAAAGCAAAATGCATTTTTAAATTTGAAAATTTATTTGTGAGTCACTAATGATGCCTAATTGGGCGAGACTATCTAGTCTGGCCCAGAAAACATTTTAACTACATACTTTTCAGTTCTGTGGTGTATTCCTTACTTCCAAAGAATAAACCTTTCACAGAACATAGTTATATTGGTGTTCCATTTTGAGAACTCACCTATGTAAGGTTGACCCCCTTGGACCCCACTTTTATAAAGTAAAATTGGGGATTAAAGGGGTACACCATATTTTTTCTTATTTCTGCTCTAAAATATAGATTGTGGGTACTCGTTAGAACCGCCTCGATGAGGCGGTTCTATCGAGTACCCACAATCCATATTTTGAGCAGAAATAAGGAAAATATTACATTTTTTTTTTTCATCTTAAAATGTTTTCATTTTTGGAGGTAAAGTTTACAATGTATTTGTATAGGCGTTTTTTTACGTAATGCAGAACATGGTCTGTTAACTATGAACAGAACATCGTCTTATAGCACATAACGTCCAGAGCATTGTATCAGGACGTATCGCACAGGCATGTCATCTTGATATATACTAGGGTCGTTCAATATTTTTAACTGGCCTTACCTAGTTACTGACCCGTGGCAAGTGTACGCGTTTTATATATTATACACCAATGCCTTATACACGGTTGCACAAGCATTTATTGGCCAGTCTTGTATTTGTAGTACGTGCTTCGTAGGGGTCAGTGTTACTGAATTTTCTTAACAAATTGAGTACAGGGCAGTGATTACATCACGTAAACAAGTCCGTATAAAGAAATCCACCTAAATTCCACTTTATATAGAGAAAACTGGGGTTTACGGGGGTATAAATTAATTTTCTTATTTCTGCTCCAAGACATATGCTATAGGCACTCGTTAGAACCGCCTCAACGAGCACCAACAACCTATGTTTGGAGTGAAAAGAAGAAAAATATATCAGATTTTCATCAGAAAAGTAGCCATTTTGAAGATGTGAAAAAAAAATGCACTATGTCTCACGGGTGTGTTATCGTATTGGATACCAGTTTTTTTTTTTTTTTTAAAGAAGAGGAACCAGCTTGATGATGAATTGTGTGAAGTTTACGAAAAGACTGCTCCTTCATATTCAAATGCTAGAAATTGGTTGGCCAATTTTAAATGTGGCCGGGTGATGTTGGAAGACCAGTAGTGGAAGACCTGTGAACGCTACTGATGACGTCGCTAATGAAGGTAAAGCAGGACAGGCTAATGAAAGCTTCCGAAATGTCTAGACGATTAGAGATTTCTGAGAGTAGCGTTTTTACCATTTTATATGTACATGAAGGGCTGGGCATGAGGAAGCTTTCAGTGCGTTTGGTGCCAAAATGCAAAAGTAAAGAACAACGAGCTGTCCCAGTGTCCATATCTCAGTCACTTTTGAAAATATATGATTTTGATCCCGAAGACTTTCTTGAAAGAATTGTTATCGGGGACGAAACTTGGACCCATCACTATGATCCTGGGACTAAACAACATAGTAAACAATGGACTGTCAACTGGTCAAAGCATCAAAAAATTCAGGACTCAGCCTTCAGTTTACAATGATGGGGTTCTTTTGGTATTCTATTTACCCCATGAGCAGACTATTAATGTGGAAAATTATGCTATTATATTGGACCAATTACGTGCAGCTATAGCACAGAGAAGGCGTGGAGTGAGTGAGTGTTTGATTTTTACGTCCGACCAACAGCTAAGGTCATACGGAGATGGGACATCGATTAAAGACTTATCCGAAAGTCTGGAGGAGCCCTGGATCGATCCTGCGACCACTGGTTTACAAGGCAAGTAGCGTAATCACTACACCACGGAGGCTTCTAAAAAAAGCGTGGAAATATTATTAAAGGTGTTCAACGTAACCCGGGAAGGGACATGCACTTTTATTTCAATATGTTGTGCGAACGCCATATTAAGTTGTGCGAGCAAGATATAATCGTGTGCGCATTATCTTGTGCGCATAACATATTATGTTGTCTGCACAAGATTTATGTTGTGCAAACAAGGTAATATGTTGTGCGAACAAGATATATGTTGTGCGAACAAGGTAATAACTTGTGCGCACAAGATATTATGATGTGCGAACAAGATGACAAGATGTGCGCACACGATATTATGTTATCCGCACAAGATCTTTGTTGTCCAAACAAGATGATATCCTGTGCACACAAGATATTTAGTTGTGCGAACAAGATATATTATCTTGTTTGCACAAGATTATGTCCTATGCTCACAAGATATTTTCTTGTTCGCCCAACATGTTCAAATAAGTTGCATGTCTCTTCCAGGCTTCCGCAGTTTTCAGTTTCAACATGCCAATGCTAGAGTCTATACTTGCAAAGTTTTTGTGGGCGCATTGAAGCGGAACGGTTTCAAAATCTTACCCAATCCAACCTATACTCCTGATCTAGCGTTTTAAAAAAAATTCTCTGGACGTCATTCAGTTGAGATAAAGAGCTTAAGGCAACAGTTGGAGGGTCGATTGGCTCTAAACACCCGACTTCTACAAAAAATGGACTTTCAGCCTTGGAACATCAACGGAGGAAATACTTATTGCTGTGGGGCGGCTATGTGTAAAACGAAAAGGTCAATCTTGTCTCCAAGTAGGTAAGGCTTCCACATGACAACAACAGCAACAAAAAATGAAATTAGTGAGGACATTATGCATTGAAGGATTGATTAAACAATTCAATAATAATGTGTGGATTTAAGCCGACGTCCTAGTAAAGGGTTAATGACAGTCTCTGCCTAACGTCCTTCAAGCGCGTTTATGCTGCCAACTATCGCGAAGAGTGAGTGAGTTTTAGTTTTACGTCCCACCAACAGCTAAGGTCATACGGGGACGGGGCCTCGGTTTAAAGACTCATCCGAAAGTCTGAAGAAACCCGGGATCGATCCTGCGATCCCTTGCTTACAAGGCGAGTAGCGTAACCACTGCACCACGGAGGCTTCTAACTACCGCGGCGAAATAAATTTGGTCTTGCATGGAGCTACACTAAGATCTACTCTACTGCAAAAGCTCTGGTGAGACTGCACTTGCGCACAGGCTCGCCAGAATATTGACAGGTACACTTCTATTGTGATCTGGCTCATTGCTAATGAACTTGAGCATCGACGTTGTTGGCAACAGCTTTTGTTCAGATGACAGCTATTTTGCAATTTATAGTTTGTTGTTTTTGTTTTTTTTTAATTTTGGCTTTACGGCTTTTCAATATTATTTAAGGTTTTTCGAGTCGATCAGGGGTGGTTGAAAACCGGAGTCATTACGATAACACACACGTCTGCTATAATGGCGTCTCTAATATCTCTTCAAACTATCATTTTTCATATGAAAATGCTCAATATTTTTCTTAGCTCTAGTCCGAATATAGATTGTGGGTGCTCGTTAGAACCGCCTCAATGAGGCGGTTCTAACGAGTACCCACAATCTATGATTTTGAGCAAAAATAAGGAAAATAATGAACACCCCCGTAAACCCTAATTTTTCTCTATACAAAGTGGGGTTGAGGGGATGTTCATTTCACGGACTTGTACGCGTGATGTAACCGGATAAAATCCTACTGACCTTTCATTACAGAACGTGACGCTTAACATGTGGCCCGCGCGAGGGTACAGTTTCATATTTATCAAAGTATAATTGACAGAAGAACGTCCTTCAGTTAATTATAAGCCCACAAGGTTGTATTCTTTCAACTACGCTAATTAACATCAAAATAAACAATATTGTCCAATATTTGGACGACAAAACCGATTGTTCATTATACGTTTATGATTTTTGTATATGTTGCCGTTCAAAGAATTTGAAAACAATTGAAAGAAAATAACAACAAAATTTAAAAAGAATAGAAGAATGGGCTGATAAAATTGGTTTCAAGTTCTCCAAGTCGAAAACGCAGTTTGTTCATTTTTGTTAGCTACGGAAGAAACACTAACATCCTCCCTGTTTTATACGGATCGCAAATTCCTGTTGTTGAAGAAGCCAAATTTCTTGGAATCATATTTGATCAAATGTTATCTTTTATTCCCCATATCTTAAAGTGAAATGCTTAAAAGCTTTGAATCTGTTCAAAGTTTTAGCCCATACAAGTTGGGGAGCAGATCGGTATACCTTATTACATCTTTACCGGACTTTTTAGCTGGTGTCTGGGAATTAGTGGCGGCCGTAAAAAGTCTTCCTGCCCTACATCATAGTGAAGTTTATATTTTCTTGTCATTTTGGATCATTGATTCTATTGTGGAATTTAGAAAATATTTAGGGATCACTGGTGAGGCCTAATTGGCCGAAACTAGCTAGTCTGGTCCAGAAAACATCTAAACTTCATATTTTCAAGTTATGTGGTGTATTCCTTGCTTCCAAAGGATAACTCTTTTATAGAACATCTTTAATAAGATCTAAATTAGATTATGTGTCTGTTTTTTATGGTTCTGCCAGAAAGTCCTATTTAAAATCTTTGGATACTATCCATCACCAAGGTCTTCGTCTGGCTATGGGAGCCTTTCGTACTTCTCCCGTATTAAGTCTTTATGTGGAACCAGGTGAACCATCTTAAACTTCGCACAGAGAAAAACTCTCTCTTCAGTATGCTATCAGACTTGCTGATCTAACATCTAACCCGGCTTTCAAAATTTCATCTCCACCTGAATTTGTAGATACGTATAAAATTAAACCCACGGCAATCAAACCTTTTGGATTACGTACATAACCACTGCTAGAAAATTCAGGAATCGACCTTACAAATATTCAAAAACATGAAACCGCCGAAGTTCCATCTTTGTGTATCAAAAAACCTTCTATTCTGTTTGACTTACATGATGGCAAAAAATCCGAATCAAATCCAATACTTCTCAAACAAAACTTTCAGGTACTGCAGTCACGTCATGATGGTTACCAGCAAGTCTATACTAATGGTTCCAAGAAGGAGATAAAGTTGGTTGCGCGTATGTTTCTAAAGAAACGCACCAAACCTTGCGCCTTCCAGATGGTTTATCTATTTTTATCATATGACGACGCGTCTGAGAGTGTAATAACGCAATGTATTATTTTCGATAATCCACTAGTGGATTAAATATGCAAATTAGCTAGATACGTTCCGTAACGTTACATGTACGACGTCCTTAACGACGTCGCGTTCACTAATGGCGGAATATTGACATTTTTGTAAACAATCGTGAATAAAATGCGTTTAAAATGTCATATGATAAATAGAATCTTGCATTCGTGCTCATGTATCATTGAATTTATTAAACTCGTTGAGGAAAAGGGATAAAATGCTCGGCAAAGCTTCGCATTTTATCCCATTTCCTCAACTCGTTTAATAAATTCAATCTTACATGAGCACTCATGTAAGATCCTCTATTTACAGCTGAAGGCAAAGCAATAGACCTAGCTTCAGGTTTTGTCAGTTCTTCAACAATTCAAAAAGCAATTATATTTTCTGATTCTCTTTCTGTGCTTAAGGCTTTAGACCATTCAGCATCAAGAAAATCCTCAAATACAAAAAAATGATCGAAAAACATCACGGAATTTCTAAAGCACACCAAATTTTATTTTGTTGGCTTCCGAGCCATATTGGCACTGTCGGCAATGAATATACACTGTAAAAAATAAGTGTTAACTCGACGTAAACACAGGGTAAAGTTTATACTAAAATTCGTGTAAGCTAGAACCATACACAATTTTGGGTGTTAAGTGTTACTTTGAGTAACAATACACTGATAACTTGTATAGATTACTCCAACTTTGGTGTAGCACTGCAAAGTTAGTGTTTGGTGTAACAATTCTACAAAACAAGAGACTGTTGTTACGTTCCGTGTTTGAAATGATACACTATTTATGGTGTAAGGTTTGCTACTAAATAGCGTAATTTTAGTCATACTACAGGGTAACATTTTTGAAGGGCGGTGAAACTGTGAACATTACACTTTTTTGAGTGTAATGAAATATCGGTGTAATATTTCTGCGAATGATGGATAACATTTCCTTATGTTCAGTGTAAAAAAGTAATTACACCTTGAAAGCGTTATCTTTCCAGCTTATCGGTGTTGTGTTTACACTTATACTGGTGTTTTGTTCTACCTTAACGTAAATTAACGTTTCCTGTCAAATCGTGTAACAAGTCATACAAGATACGTCATATGTATAACATATGTTATTTTGTTCCTCTTTCATGTCATATAGCTCAAAACGGCATAAATATCATACAAATTATATAATTATTAATATTGATTATAGTTTTGTTTCATGCTTGATGAAAATCCCAGAAATTGAGATTAAAATGAGATTAATTCTATTTCAGTATGAACACAATTTTTGTTTAATAAAGAATTTATACAAAATCTAATTGAAAGTGCAACATTTTACACTAGCGTTTTACATATACACAAGCATTACCATTGAAAAATGGTAAATACGACACATTAAAAAGGGTATCAAAGTGCCTTTTAACAGGAGTATCGGAGTCTATTAAGCTATGGAAAAAAAGATAAATAATTACAATACATGCTGTTAAATGTCCACTCTTGCGTAGCCAGTCTTAATTATTGGTGTTTTGTTACAACGATTTAACGAAGGAAACAATACACCCACCTCCCAACGGAAACGTTTCCTTCAATGGTATATTTACACCAGTAGTGAAGATCAGTTACACCATGGTGTAAACTTTTCTTCGATCTTCGAGTGCTTAATTACACCATATATTTGGTTTAATAGCCGGCAAATCGATGAAAAGTTACCGAGCATAGAATGGAGATAACTTACACCAATCCGTCTATTTTCAAGATTCCTTTTAATAATTTTAAACTTTTTAATAACAGATGCATCTTGTAGGAATGGCAAGGCGAATGGGACCGTGCAATAAATAACAAACTCCATGCCATTAAACCTGTCGTTGGAACAAAATGCTCTTCTCCACAGTTTTCCAGGAAAGAGGATGTCGTATTAACGGGACTGTGCATTGGCCATATTAGAGTTACTCATTCCGATAGCTCAGTTGGTAGAGTGTCCGCTCCGGGGAACGGGAGGTCTCGGGTTCGATCCCGGGCCGCGACATACCAAAGTCGTTAAAAATGGTATTAGCTGCTCCTCGCTTGGCACTCAGATTTACGGGGTAGAGCTAGGACTGGTCGATCCAGTGTCAGGATAATGTGACTGGGTGTGGTATCATGTAATGTGTCTGGGACATGATACTTCAGTGAGAGGGCACTATAAACGTGAGCATTGAGCTCCCTGTCGCAACCAGACACCGTCGTGATATGACTGAAAAATTGTTGAAAGCGACGTTAAACCCGAATTCACACACTCTTATAGTTTAAATGATGGTGATCAGCCTTCTTGTGTAGGCTGCGATCAGCCTTTCACTGTTCAACATATCTTAATTGACTGTGTTGAACAATTTTGGCAGAGGTCCACTAGATGGAGCTTCATACAAAATATCAAATACCTTAGCCTTCTGGTTTCAGACACAAACATTTTCATAGGTTTTCCCTATATAAGTCTATGAAAAACCAGTGAGCACCGGGGTGGGCCCATTTTGGGTCCCAGGGCTATAATTTGAGCAATCTTGGTTGAGGTCTACTACAGAAAGCTTCATACGAAATATCAAAGCCATTGGCTTTCTGGTTTCAGGCAAAGGTTTTCCCTATATAAAATCAATGTAAAACCGAAGAGCCCCAGGGCGGGGGATTTTTTGGCCCCAGGGCTATAATTTTAACAATCTTGATAGAGGTCCACAAAATGAAGCTTCATACCAAATATCAAACACGTGAGCCCACAAGAAGATTTTAAAGGTTTTCCCTAGGTTAGTATGTGAAAACCCAAAGAGCCCGGGGCGGGGACATTTTTGGCTCCAGGGCTATAATTTGAACAATCATGGTAGAGGTCCATTAGATGAAGCTACAGACCATATATCAAAGACCTGGGCCTTTAGGTTTCTTAGGAGAAGATTTTTAAAGGTTTTCCCTATATAAGTCAATGTAAAACCCAAGGGCCCCAGGGCGGCGGCATTTTTGGCCCCAGGGCTATAATTTGAACAATCTTGATAGAGGTCCACAAGTTGAAGCTTCATACCATATACCAAACACCTGAGCCTTCTGGTTTCAGACAAAAAGGTTTTAAAGATTTTCCCTATATATGTCTATGTAAAACCAAAAGGCCCCGGGGCGGGGGCATTTTTGGCCCCAGGGCTATTATTTGAACAATTTTGGTAGAGGTCCACTAGATGAAGCTACACACCAAATATCAAAGACCTTGGCCTTGCGGTTTCAGAGGAGAAGATTTTTTAACTTTTCATTTAAAAATCTCTTTTTTGGCTCCCGCGACCTTGACGTGCAACAGACCGGAACCATTTGAACAACCTTGAACGGGGACAACCCAAGGATCATTCCTGTGAAGTTTGGTCAAAATCCGATCAGTGGTTAAGGATGAGATGTTGTTTGAAGGAATTGTTACCCACACACACAATGACGCACGCACGGACATGACAGGTGAGCTAAAAAGTAAACCAAGTCACCCGATTGTGTGAATTCAACTGTATAAACAAGAGGCCCAAGAGGGCCTGTCGCTCCACCGGCTAACTTCAGACAATTGTCATATTTATTACATTAACCAATTGTATACTAGTGGACTCTTCTATTGCTATATGTTGGACCAGTCCATTTGTCATATAAGGGGTGTCGGGCCTATTTTTTTCTATTTTGATGGAAAACTCTGTTAGCAAATAGTGCAGGCCCTGATCAGACATGGTGTTCTGTGGGGTCTGATCTGGGCCAGCACTGTTTGCCAAGGTACCCATTTAGGGTTTTCCCGCATGCAATGGGTAAAAAAGAAACAAGTGATCCACCCAAGGAATGTCCATTCTATATTTTTTGGACCCCATAGCCATGGTTGGCAGGATTTATGTGAGTGACCATTTGGCAATGCTCCGTTCTAAATATCTAAAGCTCTGGGCCTTATGGTTTCAGAGAAGAAGACATTTTTAAGTTTTTCCTATTATAAGTCTATGGGAACTAATATGCCTATGGGCGTGACCAATTTTTTACCCCAGGGGCATTGTTGGCAGGATTTATTTGAGTGACCACTTGATGTTGCTGCATACTTAATATCTAAGCTCTGGGCACTGATGGTTTCAGAGAAGATTTTTGTCAGTTTTTCCCAGTATAAGTCTATGGGAGCTTATGGGTCTCAGGGTGTGGCCAATTTGGACCCCAGGGGCATAGTTGGCAGGATTTATGCAGTTGAATACTTCAAGTTGCTACATACTAAGCTCTTGGCCTTATGGTTTCAGAGGAGAAAAAGTTCAAGATTTTGTCATTATTAGTCTATGGGAGCTACTAAGCACCGGGGCGTTGCCAATTGGACTCAAGAGTCATAGTTCGCAGGCCTTAGTAGGTGACCACATAACTTTGCTACATACTACAGTTCAACCTGTATTAAGCAAGTGCCTAAGGGATAGTCAAAATATGCTTGCTTAAGACAGGTTCTTGCTTAATACAGGTGAAATTTAACACACCTGCCTTTCTTGGGAACTGAAAGCCTGCTTGCTTAAGACAGGTTGCTTGCTTAATAGAGGTGGCCACTAAGACAGGTTTTACTGTAAATGTCTTAGCTTTAGGCTTTATGGTTTCAGAGAAGAAGTTTTTCCGTTTATTGGTCTAAAGAAGCTAATGAGCCAAAAGTGGTGGCCATGGCGGCCATGTTTTTTGTCTGATCAAAATTTCTTCAATGAATCTGACAATCGTAGACACAAGGAACATTCATGAAAATTAAGAACGAAATCCATTTAGCGGTTTTGGAGGAGATGATTAAAAAAAAAAAAAAGATCCCTTTATGAGTCTATGGAAGCTAATTAGCCAATGGGCGTGTCCATGGCGGCCATGTTTTTTGTCTGATCAAAATTGCTTCAAGGAATCTGACAGAGGTCCACCCAAGGAACATTCATGCAAAGTAAGAATGAAATCCATTAAGTTGAGCGGTTTGGAGGAGACGGTTTTTAAAACTTTTCCCCATATAAGTCTTTGAAAGCTAATGAGCCAAGGGGCATGGCCATGGCAGTCATGTGGGGCATGGCCATGGTGGCCATGTTTTTTGTCTGATCCAAATTTCTTCAAGGAATCTGACAGAGGTCCACCAAAGGAACATTCATGCAAAATAAGAATAAAATCCATTGAGTGGTTTTGGAGGAGAAGATTTTTAAATATTTTTTTTTGGTTTCGATGCCATTTTGTTCTGCATGTAACAAAATTCTTTGAAGGAATTCAGAAGAGGACTATGTGAGAAACATTCCTGTGAAGTTTGGTTACAATCGACCAAGTAGTTAAGGAGGAAATGTTTAAAGAAAAAAGTTAACGCACGGATGCACAACCGCACAGACGCACAACAGACACAGGGCCATAACATATAACATAAGACCCGCCGGTCTTTGGCCAGTGGAGCTAAAAAATGAACAGATTTATGTTTTTATTTCTTTATTTATTTATTTTTTCCTTTCCTTCGTCGGATTCGGTATGCCTCCCTTTTCAACTAAGCCATTTTAACCCTCAGGGATCTGGAGAACTGTTGACACTGTAGTATAATTAGGTCTAATAAATCAATCTCCCTCAGTATTTTGAATTTATTTTGAAACATCAAGTCGTATAAATAGAGTTTGTGTTGAAAACATCAGTTCTATCACCAGTGTGATGGGCAAGTGAAATTTCTGATGTTTTGAATTTTAGAATGACAATTTGTAGGTGGACCTCTATAGATATGTGATAGTCAGCAAAATTGGAGGAGATTAATTCAGATACAGGAAGGTACTTTTAAATAAATAAATAAATAAATAAATAAATAAATAAATAAACAAGAACTTTTGAAGAAGAGAAAACTTTTTAACATTACACTACATGTTATATAGTGAAAATAAACCCCGCCCACTGCAGCCATGTTTTTGTCGGATAAAAATTTCTTCAAGGAATCTGACAGAGGTCCACCCAAGGAGCATGCATGCCAAATAACTATGAAATAAAAGAAGAACTTTTGCAGAAAATATTTTCAGCATTACACTATATGTTATATAGTGAAAATAAGCCTCGCCCATGGTGGCCTTGTTTTTTTGTAAGATCAAATTTTTTTCAAGGAATCTGACAACAGTCCACCCAAGGACAATTCATGCAAATTACAATGAAATCCCACAAGTACTTTTGCAGAAGAATATTTTTTAGCATTACATTATATGTTAAATAGTGAAAAAAAGCCCTGCCCATGGCGGGCATGTTTTTTGTCGGATCAAAATTTCTTCAAGGAATCTAAAAGAGGTCCACCCAAGGAACATTCATGCAAAATAAAAACAAGGCATCGCATGCGATACAAATTCCCTCGCACTAGACAACTTCGTGTGTGGAAAACACTGAAAGGGCAAAAGTCCAACTTGCTTGAGATATTATCATATGCAACATTTGTGTAAAGTTTGTTTAAAAATCCTCCAATAAATGTACATTCTAGAGTGATGACGTTTCTCTAAAAATAGCCATAGTGACCTTGACTTGAGGCCACGACCACGAAAGTAGATCTTGCTCAAGATATTATCATAAGCATCTTTTGTGTGAAGTTATATTAAAATCTGTTAATAAATGTAGACGGTAGAGCGATGACAAAGTTTTTCTAAAGATAGCCACAGTGACCTTGACTTTGAGGTCATGACCTTGAAAGTCGAAGTAAGTCGAGATATTATCATAAGAAACATTTGTGTGAAGTTCTATTACAATCCATCATTAAATGTAGGCGCTAGAGCGATGACAAAGTTTTTCTAAAAATAGCCACAGTGACCTTGACCTTGAAAGTCTAAATAACTCGAGATATTGTCATAAGGAACATTTGTGTGAAGTTATATTGAAATTGGTGAAAAAATGTAAGCACTAGAGCAATGACAAAGTTTTTCTAAAAATAGCCACAGTGACCTTGAAAGTCAAACTCACTCGAGGTATTGTCATAAGGAACATTTGTGTGAAGTTATGTTGAAATGGGTGAAGAAATGTAAGCGCTACAGCCATGACAAAGTTTTTCTAAAAATAGCCACAGTGACCTTGACCTTGAAAGTGGAACTCACTAGAGATATTGTTATAAGGAACATTTGTGTGAAGTAATATTGAAATTGGTGAAAAAAATGTAAGCGCTAGAGCAATGACAAAGTTTTTCTAAAAATAGCCACAGTGACCTTGACCTTGAAAGTCGAACTCATTCGAGGTATTGTCATAAGCAACATTTGTGTGAAGTTATATTGAAAACAGTGAAGAAATGTAGGCGCTAAAGCGATGACAAAGTTTTCCAAAAATAGCCATAGTGACATTGACCTTGAAAGTCGAAATGGCGAGATATTGTCATAAGGAACATTTGTGTGAAGTTATATTGAAATCGATGAAGAAATGTAAGCGCTAGAGGGATGACGAAGTTTTTCTAAAAATAGACACAGTGACCTTGACCTTGAAAGTGGAACTTGCTAGAGATATTGTCATAAGGAACATTTGTATGAAGTTATATTGAAATTGGTGAAGAAATGTAGGCGCTAGAGCGATGACAAAGTTTTTGTAAAAAATAGCCACAGTGACCTTGACCTTGAGGCCTTGACCTTGAGAGTCGAACCCGCTTGAGATATTGTCATAAGGAACATTTGTGTGAAGTTATATTGAAATCAGTGAAGAAATATAGGCGATAGAGCGATGACAAAGTTTTTTTTTTCTAAAAATAGCCACAGTGACCTTGACCTTGAGGCCATGAGTCGGAAAGTCGAACTCGCTGGAGATATTTTTATAAGGAACATTTGTGTGAAGTTATATTGAAATCGATGAAGAAATGTAGGCGCTAGAGCGATGAAAAAGTTTTTCTAAAAATAGCCACAGTGACCTTGACCTTGAGGTCATGCCCTTGAAAGTCCAACTCGCTCAAGATATTGTCATAAGGAACATTTGTGTGAAGTTATATTGAAATCAGTGAAGAAATGTAGGAGCTAGAGCAATGACAAAGTTTTTCTAAAAATAGCCACTGTGACCTTGACCTTGAAGCCATGACCTTGAAAGTAAAACTCGCTCGAGATATTTTTATAAGGATCATTTGTGTGAAGTTATATTGAAATTGGTGAAGAAATGTAAGCGCTAGAGCGATGACAATGTTTTTCTAAAAATAGCCACAGTGACCTTGACCTTGAGGTCATGACCTTGAAAGTCAAACTCGCTCGAGATATTTTTATAAGGATCATTTGTTTGAAGTTATATTGAAATTGGGGGAGAAATGTAGGCGCTAGAGCCATGACAAAGTTTTTCAAAAAATAGCCAGAGTGACCTTGACCTTGAGGTCATGACCTTGAAAGTCTATCTTGCTCCAGATATTGTCGTATGGAACGTTCGTGTGAAGTTATATTAAAATCGGTCAAGAAATGTAGGCGCTAGAGCGATGACAAAAGTACGTATGTACGTACGTGGCGCTAGAGCGATGACAAAAGTACGCACGTACGTGGCGCTAAAGCGATGACAAAAGTACGTACGTACGTATGTACGGGACAAATGCTATATCCCCCCTCACAACTATGTTGTGCGAGGGGATAATGAAATCCAACAGGTGGGTTTGGAGGAGAAGATTTTTAAAGATTTTTAATTTTTTGTGTGGTTTTGTTGCCATGGCAACCAGAGTTCTGGGTGTAACAAAATTCTTTGAAGGAATTTAGAAGAGGACTAAGTAAGGAACATTCCTGTGAAGTTTGGTTATAATTGGCCCAGTAGTTTAGGAGGAGAAGATGTTTTAGCATTACACTATATGTTAAATAGGGAAAATAAGCCCCACCCATGGCGGCCATGTTTTTTGTCGGACCAAAATTTCTTCAAGGAATCTGAAAGAGGTCCACCCAAGGAACATTCATGCAAAATAAAAATGAAATCCAACAGGTGGTTTTGGAGGAGAAGATTTTTAAAGATTTTTAATTTTTTGTGGTTTTGTTGCCATGGCAACCAGAGTTCTGGGTGTAACAAAATTCTTTGAAGGAATTTAGAAGAGGACTAAGTAAGGAACATTCCTGTGAAGTTTGGTTACAACGGGCCCAATAGTTTAGGAGGAGAAGATGTTTTAGCATTACACTATATGTTAAATAGGGAAAATAAGCCCCGCCCATGGCGGCCATGTTTTTTGTCGGATCAAAATTTCTTCAAGGAATCTGAAAGAGGTCCACCCAAGGAACATTCATGCAAAATAAAAATGAAATCCAACAGGTGGTTTTGGAGGAGAAGATTTTTAATTTTTTGTGGTTTTGTTGCCATGGCAACCAGAGTTCTGGGTGTAACAAAATTCTTTGAAGGAATTTAGAAGAGGACTATGTAAGGAACATTCCTGTGAAGTTTGGTTACAATTGGCCCAGTAGTTTAGGAGGAGAAGATGTTTAAAGAAAAAGTTAACGCACGGACGCACGACGGACACAGGGCCATGACAATAGCCCCGCTGGCCTTCGGCCAATGGAGCTAAAAAATTGACCATTTAGTCCGCTTGCAGAAAGCATGCGAAAGGCACTCTTCCGAATCTTCTTGTGGACTCAGCGAATTTGACATCTACTGACAACGACGAATATAATTCCGCCTGGGGCTTCTATTCCAAACGCGACTGTCGCTGAATTGTATAAAATCCAGGTAACATTTACTTACAATCCAGCAAAACTTGCTGCTATGACATTATTAACCCTTTTTTGTACCAAATGGGATCTTTTTTTTTTTTTTTTTTTTTTTTTGGTTTGGGTATTACGGCCCTTTCAAGATTATTTCACTCATATCGAGCCGATCGTTAATCAGAGGTGGGCGAAAACCGGAGTACTCAGAGAAAAACCACCTGAATTTCCGTTGGAGAATTTGGCGTCTCACACGTGGCCCGAGCGAGGCTACCAAATGGGATCTTCCTCCTCATATATAGCAGGAGCCCATTTCAAAATATATGGTTAACAAGTTGTGTTTTTCTTCAAGATGTATTTGGAAAATTGCTGATTTTTTTGCAAACTGTGTAGGCCTTGATCAGGGCCTGCACTGTTTGCTAGGGTACCCGTTTTCAGGTTTCCGGTACAAAATGGGTTAATTGAGTATGCTGTATTGATCGGAGGTCATCCGTATTAACACCTGGCCAGAGGTCAAGTGATATTAGGCTGAGTTCAAAAATCAATAATCATGTTTTTTAAATTGTGCCAATTAATAAAGTTGTCATTAATCAAGTAATTTCATATTTGCCCAGTTACAGGTCCGCGGTCAGCTGTATCGGCCTCGGGCCAATACAGCAAACCGCGGACCTGTGAGTGAGTGTTTGAGTTTTACGTCCCACCAACAGCTTAGGTCATACCGAGACGGGACCTCGGTTTAAAGACTCATCCGAAAGTCTGGAGAAGCCCGGAATCGATCCTGCGACCCCTGGTTTACAAGGCGAGTAGCTTAACCACTGCACCACGGAGGCTTCTACCGCGGACCAGTAACTGGTCCAATACGAAATTACTAAATTAATTACTCCAGCTGACTGCGGATCTCTAACTAGGCCACTACAAAATTACTTGATTAATAACATCATATTACAGTGCTATGTAAAGTGGGTTATCTGTATAACAGATAACTAGGACGTAGACCCAGATCAAACGTCATAGAACATAGCATCAGATGAAAGTCTACTGCACTACGTAAGACAATCGGCCCGCCAGTTCTTTCAGTACTTTGATTTGTTACTTGAAACCAACTAGAACACAGCATTAAAGCTATTTAGTCCTTGAGGATATCGGTACCACCTGGCCCGGCAAAATCCCCTAATTACGAAAACACGCCTATACAAATACATTGTAAACTTTACCATCGAAGAAACGAAAATTTTAAGTTGAAAAATTGTGATATTTTTCTTATTTCCGCACAAAATAGAGATTGTGGGTACTCGTTAGAACCGCCTCATCGAGGCAGTTCTAACAAGTACGCACAATTATTTCTGCTCAACTTATAGATTGTGGGTACTCGTTAGAACCGCCTCATCGAGGCGGTTCTAACAAATACCCACAATCTATATTTTAGAGCAGAAATAAGAAAAATAAGGTTTACCCCTGTGGACCCCAGTTTTATTGTAGAAAAATGGGGTTCAAGGGGTCAAAAGTATATAGGCGTGTTTTTGTGATGTATGATTTTGATAGTGAGAAGGAATTCTGGGGTTATCAAAAATTTGGGAGGGGGTGGGGTGCTTCTGAGGCGCGGCTTAGAAGATTAATTATCAAATGTAAAGTATGTTATTTAGCGGATATTAAAATACTTATGTAAGTATACCTGGCAGACTTGCCCAAGTCTGTTAATTAATTGAGAAGCCTCCATGGTCGAGTGGTTACACTACTCGCCTTGTAAACCAGGGGTCGTAGGTTCGATCCCGGGCTTCTCCAGACTTTCGGATGAGTCTTTTAACCGAGGTCCCGTCTCCGTATGACCTTAGCTGTTGGTGGGACGGAAAACTCCTACACTCATTCACTCACTCTGTTAATTAATTGTCCATTTGTTAATTAATTGTCCATCAAAAACATAAAATACAACCTTGTTTGAAAATTGGAAATTTACAACTGCGAAGTTGATGAAGATGATTCAAATGCCTGTGCAAAGATATTTATCCTTCTCTTAGCAGACGACACTGTACTATTCAAAAGAAGATCTACAATACATGTTAAATATTTTTGGAAATTACTGTGATCTATGGAAGTTAACAGTAAACATAACTAAAATAAAAGTATTAATATTCAATACCAGGCGGTACCCTAGTGACCTGCATTTTTACTTCAAAGGGGAAAAATAGAATTAGTAAACGAGTATAAGCATTTAGGAAGTTTTCTATATAAATCCGGAACATACTTGAATGCGAAGAAACATATTGCTGAACAAGCAAACAGCGCTATGTTTTCACTCCTTAGAAAATCACGCCCTTAAATCTACCTATAAATATGCAAAAAGACCTTTCAATAAAATCATAAAACCGATACTTCTCTATGGTTGCGAGATCTGGGCGGTAGGCAACCTAGAAATAATTGAACGTGTTCAGTTAAAATTTTTAAAATTAATTCTTAACCAAAAAACATCGACACCATCTTACATGGTTTATGGTGAACTTGGTATGTATCCACTAGAAGTCGATATAAAAGCACGAATTATATCATTTTGGACAAAATTACTTGATTTTAATAGCGCAGTGTAGAACCTGGTGAGATGACTCATAATAATACATCGCATTCTGTTCTACATGGTTTGACATGCTGTTGACGACTATCATGTGACTAGACACCCAATTTACATGTGTAGAATGGACGCGTATAGATTCAGTGACTGAAGGGTGAATTTGAGAAACTCGTGGGCGGAAGGGGTAAAATCTTAACCTGGCCATTTTGAAATGTAGCAGAGGCCATTTCATCTTTTTCTTTTTTCTTACATTGCGACACAAACTTAATATTTCTTACGATTCATCTGCAGGCAGCTGATTCAAATGAAATCCAATCACTGCAAAATAAGATAAAAATGTTAATTCGTCTGCTGAAGGTTTTGTATGGCGCTTTTAAGATAACTAACACGTTCATTGTTCGTTTTACGAAAGACATGTGTCGTCTGATCTTTCATGGAACTTTTTCAACTACAGTTGCCGCCAAACTCGTCGCATGATGCAGCTGAATCGTAAGATAAAATCGTCAAGTCGTCTGCTTCAAAAGTTTGTATTACGCTTACAGGATAACTAATACGCTTGTACAATTTTGATTACTGCGCCAAACCGGACTACATTTTGTGCGGACTCATATTTCTATGGCTGTCAAAGCCGGAAGAACTGAAGCCTGAATTTCTTTAAACTTCTAGCACAGCATGAATAGACAGATAGAATCTGTCAATAGAAATGGGATTCAGTTTGTAATGTATCATCCAGTGGTCTAAATTACCGAATATTCAAACCCAAATTTGAAATGAACACTTTTGCAGTAATCTATCCAACAGAGAATGTAAATTGTTAACTGCCTTATGAACCAGAAACCACAGAATGCCGGTAGAAACTGGGCGGTGGCATTCCATACCTTTAAACGAACGCATTTGCACACTATATAATTCTGAGGTCGGCGACGAGTTACACTATTTGTTACAATGCAATTATTTTGAAAATGATAGAAAAAATATATAAGCACATATTACACGAAAAGACCTAATACCCATAAACTTCATGAATTAATGAATGTCGCAAACGTTAAGGCTCAAAAAGCTACAAGATTCGTAGAGGTTTTTCTAAAGACAAATTTTACAGCAATCATTTGAGATATTGGACATTACCTAAATAGTGTCATTCTTATACAAGTTAAACGTGTTTCACAGTATCAATTATTCTGTAAAACCAAATATTTAACCCATTGTAAGCTGGTGGTCTCTTCCGGTGCTGTATGATGGACAAGTCCATTTATCATATAATGAGTCGGTTAGGTCTGTTTTTTTTTTGTTTTTTTTTGTTCTGTTTTGGCGGGGGATTCTGTTGGCAAATAGAGTAGGCCCTGGTCGAACGCCGCTTTCTGCGGCGTCTTATCTGGGCCTGTACTTGTTTGTTAAGGTACCCCTTTGGGGGTTTCCGGCATGAAATGGATTAATAGGCCTAGACGAAACCCACTATTTCCACGTTCCTGGTAATTCCACGTACGTGGCCTTATAATCTCTACGTCATCTAAACTTGACCTTGAAATTTTGTGAATAACTACCATGTTGATGAAAGCTGGGGTCTACAGTACCTCATCAGCCCTTACAAGCTTGGTTATAGGCACTTATTCGTGCCGCCTTTGTAAGGCAGTTCTATCTTCTTACGGACTAGAGACAAAAAAAATCAAAACTGACATGCTGTTGAAAGACGCGACGTGTTATTGTAGTTATTGAAATGATAAGCTTAGCAACAGAAAGCTAAAGAAAATAAGACCGAATAAAACAGCAACGAAAATGCAAACAAAGAAAATAAGACCGAATAATATAGAAACGAAAATGAAAGTAAACAAACAAACAAACAAACAAACAAAGAAAATAAGACCGAATAATACAGAAACGAAAATGCAAAACAAACAAACATACAAACAAACAAAGAAAATAAGACCAAATAGTACAGAAACGAAAATACAAACAAACAAACAAACAAATAAATAAATAAATAAATAATTTCTAACCAAGTATGCAACAGATTATAACTATTATTATTAGTACTGACATTATTAATATTTTTATCATCGACATACTAAAAGTTGCTTAGGAAATTGAGCAGCCCTCTAGACTCTATCGATGAGGCAGTTCGGGCGGGCACCCGCGGTCTTTGTTTTGGACAGAGATTGGAAAATTGTCACCAATTTTCTTTTTCGGCGATAGGGTTTGCAGTGTATTCGTATAGGCGTATTTTCGTGATGCTGTGAGAAATAAATTTGATTTGATTTTTGTTGATTGACTAAATCGAAGCACACAAGGTCGTAGATTCAGTGCTGTTTCAGCGTTACGTGCTCAAAACACACACACTGAGAGAGAGAGAGAGAGAGAGA
>OY757024.1:81610896-81628905 GCA_963580285.1 Lucinisca nassula | reverse complement strand
GGTCAAAGGTCAAAAAGTATGATTTTGCCATATGTTCTAAACTCTTAGAGTTACACTTCTGAAACTTTGGTTATTGGATGGCCCTTGGAATATAGAATAAATTTGGATACTTTTGGTATGACCTTGACCTCAACTCATCCCCAAGGTCAAAGGTCAAAAATTATGATTTGCCATATCTCCTAAACTATTGGAGTCACACTTCTGAAACTTTGCTTATTGGATGGTCCTTGGAATATTGAATATGTTGGGCTACTTTTGAAGTGACCTCGACCCCAAGGTCAAAGGTCAAAAAGTATGACTTTGCCATATCTTCTAAACTATTGGAGTTACACTTCTGAAACTTGGCTATTTGATGGCTGTTGGATATAGAATAAATTGGGATACTTCGGGTGGACCTCAACATTACCCCAAGGTCAAAGGTAAAAAAGTATGACTTTGCCATATCTTCAAACTATAAGAGTTACACTTCAGAAACTTATCAGTTAGAATGTTCTTTGCATTTTTTTAACTTACATGAAGTTTTCGCTAGCTAATACATAGTCATTAGTGTTACTCGTAGAATCATAAATTGACTATGCAATTTGTACCGCCGAAAGTTTTGATTCCTTAAATGAATTTGAAGTCGTAGAGCTGGACCCACTATTTTCGGACGGTCATTCATTATTATCTTGGTCATTGTCTGGCAATGTCATGGATAGCTCGGCTCCTATAAATAGGCAAACCGATGCATGTAGCTATAAATGGTGTGAGGACCCAACAATAAAGTTTATTGATAGTATCAGTATGCAAGATGTTTTTTATCTGAACGAAAAACTAAATGATTTCGCCCCTAGGGCATCAGATTATCAGTTGATACATGAAACAATAAATGGAGATAAAATTGCTGATATGTTTATGCAAACAGCATCAAAATCTCTAAAGCAGAAACGACCATTTTATAAACGTAGGTCATGCGATAAACCGTGGTTTAGCCCAGCGTGTAAAATTGCTAGGAAAACATATCACAGAGCAAAGAATATATACAAACAAAATAAAAACAATCGCACTAAAAATCATTTAAATAGAAACTGTAAATTATATAAACAAACTATGAATAAATATATTAACGAAAAAACACAAATCTTACATCATGTGAACAAGTCCGTGAAATAAAGACCCCCCTAAACCCCACTTTATATAGAGAAAACTGGGGTTTACGGGGGTAAACATTATTTTCCTTATTTCTGCTCCAAGACATAGGTTGTGGGTACTCGTTAGAGCCGCCTCAATGAGGCGGTTCTAACGAGCACACAAAACCTATGTTTGGAGTAAAAATAAGAAAATTATCACAAATTTTCATCAGAAAAAATACCTTTTTTGAGGTTTGAAAAAATGCTCTATATCACACGGATGTGTTATCGCAATGGAGCTTTGCAGAGCAAAAACCCTAAAGAGTATTTGAAATATCTGAAAAGTTTAAATACCAAGTCCAACAAAGAACAACCTACATTGGATAGTTTTTATGAATATTTTAAAAATATCAACAAGAGTAATGAGCCGCAAGAAAGTTTTACCAACATTAACTTAGACGATGAAGATAATATACTAAAAAGAAAAATATCTAAAGAAGAAATTAGTTTTTGTATTAAAAATATTAAAAATGGCAAATCACCTGGTGAAGATAAGATAATTAACGAATATATAAAATCAACAAAGGAACTATTTTTGCCAATTTATGAGAAGCTATTTAATATTGTGATTGAATCCGGTAGGCTTCCAAATGCGTGGCTTGAAGGTTCGATCATGCCAATATATAAGAATAAAGGTGATCCAAAAGAAGTGCAAAACTACAGACCAATTACTATACTAAGATGTCTGGGAAAAGTTTTCACCTCACATTATTTCTAGACAACAGTGGTATTCTTTTAGAAAATCAAGCAGGTTTCCGCAAAAGTCACTCAACCACAGATCATAGTTTGTCTTAAACTCGCTAATAGAAATTTTGAAATCTAGCAAACATAAACTATTCTGTGCTATTGTAGATTTTTCCCACGCCTTCGATTCCATTTGGAGAGTTGGTTTGTCGAGAAAACTGCTTTTCAATGAAGTGGAGGGTAAATTCTTTCGAATTATCCATTCTATGTATGAAAATATTAAATCATGTGTTAAGTTAAACAATCAATCGCCCCCCTCTTTCGCAAGTGAATGCGGGGTAAGGCAGGGTGAAAATCTCTCACCCCTATTATTCTCCCTGTACTTAAATGATCTCGAGAGCTTTCTTCTATCTGGTGGCGTTGAAAGTCTGGACCTTAAAATTATTACACAAGAATTGCACGTATATCTTAAACTTTTATTGCTACTATATGCAGATGATGCAGTTATTTTTTCAAACGATCAAGAAAATTTCCAAATATGTTTAGATAACTTTTATGAATACTGTACCTTGTGGAAACTAAACATCAATTTTGATAAAACAAAACTTGTAATTTTCAATTCGAAATCTAAGAATAATCCCAGTTTTAAGATAGGAACAAGTGACATTCAAGTGGCTGATAGCTACAAATATCTAGGTGTGATTTTATCTAAGTCCGGTAGCTTCTTAAATCCTAGAAAACATACAGCAGAGCAAGCTAGAAAGGCAACGCATCTTTTATTTTTGAGGCCAAATAACTTAGAGCTACCATTAGACCTACAAGTTAAAAAATTTTGATAGCACAGTTCTCCCCATTCTAACACATGGTTCTGAAGTTTGGGGCTATGAAAATATTGATCTAATCGAACGAGTCCGAATGGAATTTCTAAGGCGAATAGCAAGAAAGTTGAAAAGTACTCCTAAGTACATTTTATACGCTGAACTAGGAAGATATCCCCCAAAAATTGTTATTAAACAAAACATGATAAATGTTTGGGTTAGATTACTTATTATATATGGAAAATATCTAAATTGTCTTATAATATGTATTTGTTTATTCTACATTCGAATCATGTTAATTCCAAATGGATTCATCATACACAATCAATAATAAATAACACTGGAAGGCCTGATATATGGTTTCGGCAGTCAGACCAAATCTCTCTTCCATTAGGGAAATTATTTAAACAAATTTTACAAGACCAATATTTGCAGACGTGGAATTTACAACTGGATACTTCCTCTAAGGGGCGCAATTATAGCTGAAATAAAACTTGACATTTGTTGTGAAAAGTATATTACTATCCTAAGCGGATCTATGTTATATACGATGCTAAAATTTAGATCATCTAATCACAAACTTCCCGTTGAAACCGGGCGATGGAACAATATGGAACTGGCAGACAGGAAATGTAATCTTTGTCAACTAAACGACATAGGGGATGAATTTCACTATTTACTAGTCTGACCTTTTTCGATAATGAATGGAAGCTGTATGTCAGTCGATCACCCAATATTATACAATTTAAACAACTCCTACAAACACAGTCCGAGATGAAATTGAAACGACTATAGTAGTAAATTTATGAGGGTAATAATGGATCTCTTTCCATAGGGTTTTCGTCTAAAAAGTACATTACCCTTATTTTTATTTTATTTATTTATTTATTTTTTTTAAACTATACTGAAAACTTAACCAGAAAAAAATCCTATGGTGTCACTAACTGGATATGCCTGCGTTAGACAACGTAGTCTTTGTGTGTTTGACTTGAGGTTTTGTGGGGCTTTTGCCCGGCTTTGGGATGGGGTGGCATCTCGTGCCCCGTCGCCGAGTGGGGCCGATGGGGTTTGTAGGCGTGGACGGCCCGACTCGTGCCGCTTTGCCTGGGTGGGATTTGTTCCTCTAAGCGGTTTACCAGTACTCGTGTGCGGTTGGGTTCCGCTCTGCGTGGGGGCATAGTGCAGCCCGCCTGTTTCTTCGGGCTCCGACGGGCGGGGGAGGCATAGACAATATAGTCATGTGAACTAGTGACACGGTGCTGAAGGTCCTTTATTTGTGACGTTCTTGAGGTCATATTATGAAGCAACTAAAAATAACCCACACATAAATATATAGTTGCTTAAGCGTCCATAACATTACCCTACAACATGACCCGGATCTGATTGCTTAATTTTTATTTCAACACAAAGGAAAAAAATCCTCAATAATAGTACTCCTACGGAGTGAGTGAGTGAGTGAGTGAGTTTTAGTTTTACGTCCCACCAACAGCTAAGGTCATACGGAGACGGGACCTCGGTTTAAAGACTCATCTGAAAGTCTGGAGAAGCCCGGGATCGATCCTGCGATCCCTGGTTTACAAGGCGAGTAGCGTTACCACTGCACCACGGAGGCTTCTAGTACTCCTACGGAATAGTTACTGTCACGATAACTAGAATACCAGCAGGAAGTTGACAAAAACAGCCCCATGGGGTGGGTGCGATGAATCGACGTCGAGTTAGAATTGAGATCACGTTGGATCGACGTTCAGTCCCGGCCGTAATTAACTTCATTATTAATATTCGTGCAGTTATTCTATACCAATGCTTGTAAATATGTTTTGTGGGGACAAGGTTATGCACTCTAGCGCCTTACGCTTATATAGCTTAACCTTTACTTGTACTACCACAAAGAGTAGGTCGATCTGGACCTCTGGGTCCCAGAGAAAACCATGTGGGCCCCGTCAAGCGATTTTGGTACTTATCGCCTATGCGAGCAGCGAAGGTTCAGGCGAGCCTGCGCATCCGCGCAGTCTCGCCAGAACCTTCGCTGCTCGCTCATACAAACAGTGAATCAAGAGGAACCTTCAGACAGAAAGCCATATCTCTGGCCCCTCTGAAAAGGCTGGGCATGCGCAGTTAAAATTTGTCATGACGGAATGCTCGAAGACACAAATTCGCTTGGCGGGGCTCATGTGTAGATGGCAAAAACCTTGGAACTTCAATAACAATGACATTAACAACTACCAGACGGTCAGACGGCGTGTCAGTGACGGTGTAATTTACAGATACACTGACGCTGACAAGACGTTGTTTAGACGTCAGGTACTAGAAGTTATTTTAATAGAAACTGATATTTTTTTCTGAAATTTTTATTGCTGTATTCATATTTTATCCATGTTGTCATATTTTTCCTCCTCTTACCTGTCGCTCATGCATTTCATTTCGGTAAGAGCGACACAGGAATTCCAAAAATAATGCAGCCCAAAATAACCTGACAGCCGCACGGCGAAGGTGCAGGGTCGTACCAGTGTGCAGTGTAATTTCACACTGACGCTGACACGACGTTGTTTGGACGCCAAATACCGGAGGTTATCTTTTACCTTCTGAAATGTTGATTGCTGAACCTATATTTTGTTCATGTATTCATCCTTTCCCTCTTCTTACTTGTCGCTCCTGCATTTCGTTTCGGTAAGAGCGGCGAGAGAGCAGAGTTAATGAGGGATTGGACTTTGCAGAGAACCCTGTTTCCTGATAATTTGCCACTCATCACGAAAACACGCCTATACAAATTTGATCCCCTTGAACCCCACTATTATATAGTAAAACTGGGGTTTAAGGGGGTAATCATTATTTTTCTTATTTCTGCTCAAAAACATAGATTGTGGGTACTCGATAGAACCGCCTCGTCGAGGCGGTTCTATCGAGTCCCCGCAATCTATGTTTTAAGCAGAAATAAGAAAAAAACTCACAATTTTTCATTTTAAAATTTCTAATTTTTGGCCCCAAAATTGGCAATGTATTTGTATTGGTGTGTTTTCGTAATGTGTAGCGAATTTGTCGCTGTAAAGAATCCAATTAAGGAGTAGTATTATTTGGTAGTAAAGGACTGTTCCTCTTAATTACTCCAAGAAACAAATGTTGTGGACATTTGATAGAGTCGCCTCGCTGAGGCGATTCTAACGGGTATCCGCAACATTTGCTCTTGGAGGATATAGGATAAATCAATTACAATAGTCTTGAATACCTCTATTATTCGTCTTATTTTGAGCAAACGATTCGTTGCAGTCATCACGTGAACAAGTCCGTGAAATGAAGACCCCCCAAAACCCCACTTTATATAGAGAAAACTCGGGTTTACGGGGGTATTCTTTATTTTTCTTATTTCTGCTCCAAGACATAGGTTGTGGGTACTCGTTAGAACCGCCTCACTGAGACACAACCTATGTTTTGAGCATTTATAAGAAAAATATCAAGGATTTTTATCAGAAAAGTAGCCATTTTGGAGATGTGAAAAACGCACTATGTCTTACGGGTGTGTTATAGTAATGTGAAATGGTCGTAAAAACAAGACTGGTCGGTATAAAAAGGGCTGACCCACTAACTCAAATTCTTTTACTGCTATATTGAATTGTTTGTTTGTTTTTTCTGGTTTGAGGTCCCCATCAACACTGTAAAGGTCATTTTGGAGACGTTGCTTCACATTTTGTGGGACTTTTACCCGACATTGAAATGAAATGACATCTCAAGCCCTGCCGCCCCGTGGTGCCGGTGGGGTTTGTGGACGGACCGACTCGCACCGCTTTGCCTGGGCGGGCTTGGATCATCTAACCGGTTTACCAGTGCTCGCGTGCGGGTCGGCTTTGGCCCTGCCTGGAAGCATCATGCGGCCCATTTATTTATTCAACTTGCCCGATGTTCGGGGGCGGACATGTATATTGTATGGGTCTTGTTCAATGTGCCCATGACACCCTATCAACGCTGAATCAACATCCTGGCGTTGATTCGGCGTTGACTCGGTTTTTCGATACACACCTGCTTGAAGTCATTATCATTGTCCATCTATGAAGTATTAATCCATATCAAAGCCCACGAGGAAAATAAGTGAATCACTATTCCCCTATTTGTTTTTTCTTCCAATACTTCTACGTCCACAGTTTTTGTAAAACTACACGACGTCGTTTGTTTGTTTTCTATGGAGATGAAATGTTACGCTTCAGTGCAGTTTAACTTGATAATTTGCTGTATGAGTTGACAAACCCGAATTAGCCACTCCCATTTTGCTCAGTACTTTTGCTTAGTTTTCCACCATAGGGGCTTGAATCATGAAAGAAATGGATTTTTTTTTCAAGCTCCTATGGTTTCCACTGAAGCTATAGTAAACTTTTAGATGATTCTGTAGACATGGAAGGAAATTTGAAATCGTGCCACAAAGACAAAAAAGAGAAAATACATGTTCTGCCCCGTAATGACACACAGTTCGTAAAGTTGCCTAATTTTGTCTAAATATGCCTGGTTCTCGTAACTGCTAACTACTTAAACTTAACGCGCCTTCGCTATCATGTAGTAATGTGTATTTTCCTCATATGTCACGCTATATGTCTTGAGAGAATAAAAGTTTTGTCTGGCTTGTCTGTCTGATATTTATGTAACACAGACAATTATTCAAGCGTTTTAACACATCTCGCTCATCATTTTACGCAGGTTAATTGGTTTAAGTTTTATTTTATTTGCATAATACGTAATAAATATACAACATAGTACAGAATACGATTACAATACAAGCACTATACAAATGGGATTCAGAAAAAAGCCAGGTGACTTATTCGAATCTGTATCCCAAATGTTTGCAATACTTTTATGGGCCCCGTCAAGGGATTTTGGTACTTATCGCCTATGCGAGTAGCGAAGGTTCAGACGAGCCTGCGCATCCGCGCAGTCTCGCCAGAACCTTCGCTGCTCGCTCATACAAGCAGTGAATCAAAAGGAACCTTCAGACAGAAAGCCATATCCCTGACCCCTCTGGATGGCTGGGCATGCGCAGTTAAAATTTGTCATGACGGAATGCTCGAAGACACAAATTCGCTTGGCGGGGCTCATTATGTGTACAACCATATTGTAATTGTCATTAACGCAGGGTTAATTATAAGGGGCACAGGTCTATTATTAGAAGGCATTGTCCGATCACTTGTTTGAAGATGGGAAGTCCAACTGTCTCATTCGATGAGCGGTAAAAAATGGTTCGTCCGATGCATGTTTATCTTGATAGGGCCCAGACGCATTATAGACAATTTAAAATATCACTTATATTTTTGATTTCGTTTTCATTAACCTCAATGTGATCTAAAGAATTGTTCATAAGTTCATAAAATAGTGGCAAAACTGCATTAGCCCTTTTCGTATCGAATGAAAATCTTCCTCCTTATATATAGCAGGAGTCCATTTCGAAATTTAGGCATGCCAGTTTGTGTTTTCTTAAAATTTGTTTTTGCAAACAGAGTAGGCCCTGATCAGACGCCGCGTTCTGCGGCGTCTGATCTGGACCTGCACTGTTTGCCAGGACACCCGTTCTGCATGGGGTTTCTGGTACCAAATGGGTTAGAGTAATCTACGGTGGAAATTTAAGGAAAATATCAATTTATGCAGTCGGCTCTTGTGGTCGAAAGTTAAAAAGCGCAGTAGTTTTCAATACTAAAATCTACAGGACTATCACTGTCTTGTGGGAAATCCAGGTAGAGGTTATTTATAGATTATAGCCGCGTTATTCTTATAGTTATAATGTCAGAGTCTTGCGTAAGAGGGTTTTCTAAAGAATCTGGACTGGAGTCTACGAACTCGTTCAGGACAGTTTTTCCATTCTACACTCAAAGGAAATCAGTGTTTTCAGTGTCCTATCGCGAAAATAGGCCTATATACTTTTGACCTCCTTAACCTCCCTTTTATACATTAAGAAAACATACTTATACTAATATATTGTAAATGTTTCCGCCAAAAAAAACATATTATTTCTTATTTTTGCTCACAATATAGACTGTGGGCACTCGTTATAACCGCCTCATCGAGGCAACCGCCTCATCGAGACGGTTCTAACGAGTACCCACAATCTATATTTTAGAGTAGAAAAAAGAAAAATAAGGTTTACCCCTGTAAACCCCAGTTTTACTTTTTAAAAGTGGGGTTTAAGGGGGTCAGAATTATATAGGCTTGTTTTCGTGATGTATTAAAATTGGGGCTTAGAGGAGTATTTGGCTCTTATTTCTGCTCAAAATCAAAGGTTGTGGGTAAGAACCACCTTACTTTGGTGGTTCTAACAAGTTCCGACGATGTTTTTAAGCAGAAATATGCGAAATAGCAGATTTTTTCATCTGCAAGTTTTCATTTTTTGGCGGTAAAATTAGCAATGTATTTGCATAGACGTGATTTCGAAATGTCAATTTTCTACAAAGGATACGTGAAAGGTAATCGCATGAGAGTAAGACACGGTTCAAGGCGGTAGAAATTTGGATACCCGGTCAGTTTTCTCAACATCACGGAAACACACCTTTATAATTTTTACCACCTTAAACCCCACTTTTAAATTGTAAAATTGGGGTTTACAGGAGTATATGTTATTTTTCTCATTTCTGCTCAGAAACATATTTTGTGGGTACTCGTTAGAACCGCCTCTTCGAAAACAAACATTTTTATCAGAAAGAGTCCATTTTTTGATGGTAGAATTTCAATATATTTAAATAGGCGTGTTTTCGTTATGCAAAATGACCTATTATCTTCCAAAAGTCTTTTCCTCTTAGTCGAAAATGATCGTTCTAAGTTACTATTCAGAGGATATTTACTTTTTCGGTGGATACCAAAACTATTTCATCGAGTGTGTTGAAAACATCCAAATTTTCATCTCGTGTGTTTTCAACACGAGATGAAAAACTTATGGTATCCACCGAAAAAAAGTAAATTTTCTTTTTATTTTATAATTTTATAAGGATATTTACGGTAATTGATCAATCGTATTGTACGTCACAATTTCGACCTGGCTATGACGTCACAACTGTCGGTTTCAAAACATAAACAGACCGCCATTTTGAATACAGCATTTTTACACTTCAAAGAGTGATTTTCAAGGTATTTTACAGAATTATTTTATCGATAACATATGAATTATGGCGAGAAAATGTAGTCCGGGCTGCTACTGTGAAAATAACAAGGTCGTGTTATTTTTCACAGGGTGAAAGTATCATATTTATTTGTTTCAGACATACATTGATTTCACTGCAGCGTATAAAATAAAACATATTTCTTTCACATGTTGTTTTTTATCTACTTTTTTACAAACATTTGTATAATTTGTCAAGTCGGACTCTAACGTAGATTTCAATTCTTTTCTATTAAGACGGCCACATTCACGAAAATTTTCCTTATTTCCAAATCCTACCATTGTTTGTCTGACGATTTCTATGTGGGATAGATAGTTAAAGCAACAAATTCCATACATTCTTTCAACCAAAATTAAAATAACAGAATTAATTACTGTACCTTTCCGATGTCGATTCCAATTAAAACCACCGATTTTTTTTTTTTTTTTTTTCACAAAGCTTGTTGGAATTAGCCCTTTGGTACAACCGTACTATACTGTATCCCGTGTACAAACAATTTACAGCGTAACTGTGAGGGGTCGTTACAAAAGTTGCAGGGTGGTCCGATATATTTGTATGAATAAGAGTCGTGTCAGGGTCACAAGCGTTTAAGTGCCCTGGCAGTACAACTGGATCGAGGAGAGAATCTAAAGTTCCCCAGGTCAAGTCTGACAGTGATCAAGATACGATAGCACAAGTGGCATGATCAAATCCGAGATTTTGTTTGTTTGTTTGTTTGTTTGATCGATTTGAGGTTTGATGTTCCCGTTAACACTGTATAGGCCATTTTGGTTTAAACATATTTTATTATTATAGCATTAACATCATTACAACATGCGACAAGTGAAGATACAATTTGGGATTAGAACGAAAGCACAAGTACATAGAACAAAGGACAAGAGGGTCTTTTACCCGACACGGACATGAAATGACACCTCAAGCCCTGTCGCCCAATGAAACCAATAGGGTTTATAATCATGGACCGGCCGACTCGCACAACTTTGCCTGGGCAGCCTTAGCTCCTCTAAGCGATTTACCAGTACTCGTGTGCGGTCGGTTTCAGCTCTGCGTGGAAGCATCATGCAGCTCATCCATTTCTTCAAGCTCCGATGGCCGGGGGCCGAACATGAGATTAAATGAAATAGCAATATTAAACCAAAGCCCTATGTCATAATTTATTTTTTGCGTTCACTATCTGCGCGTTTAAGGGACTGACGGGTACAATGCAACTCGAATACGGATTTTTCGTTTACCATGGCTACATAGGCAATAGATATGTTTATGCTTACAACATCTTAAAAAGGAGAGGATAAATATAGGCTGAGCCTACATCCCACACCGTACAACCGGCTGCGTCGAAGACAGATTACTGTCTCTAAGACAGATCGCGGAAAACGTTTCATAGAAAGGGTAGGTGAAGTTTTTTTGTTTGTATAAATCGAGAAGGCAATCTGTTGACTTTTGCTGCTATTGGAGAAGAAACTAAATGCCTGGAGATACCGCAGCAACATTCTGACTATATTTCAAAGCCAGATAAGGCTTTACCAGTTCGTTGAAAACTATTTTCATCGAAAATTTTATTAATTTTTGTTTTCGACATCAAGTGTACGTCTACGCAACAAAATATGTTACATTCACTTACTCGTGCTAAAACTACGATTATTCAGCAGCATTTCTGCCAGATTGGACCGTATAACTCGGTTGAATAAACAAACTACGCCCCTCTAAAGAGACCAGGTGTCCAAAAAATGCTGTCTCTAACTACAGATTGTTTTTTATACGACTGTCCACAAAGACAGATCAGAGATTTCGAAGGCTAACATTGATGACAGATCAGAATTTCGATTACATCTTCAATAAAAACGAATTCTGGGTGACATAACACCGGCAACTTCGGTGGAAACTATTTCATGCTAGCTCCAGGGCATTACTTGTAATAATGCTGCAATTGAGTAACATAGAGGCTGCTCTATAATCATTTATATTTCCTGTCAACACACACATTGTGCAGTCAGTAGAAGCCTCCGTGGTGTAATGCACACCGTACAACCGGCTGCGTCGAAGAGAGATTACTGTCTCTAAGACAGATCGCGGAAAACGTTTCATAGAAAGGGTAGGTGAAGTTTTTTTGTTTGTATAAATCGAGAAGGCAATCTGTTGACTTTTGCTGCTATTGGAGAAGAAACTAAATGCCTGGAGATACCACAGCAACATTCTGAATATATTTCAAAGCCAGATAAGGCTTTTCCAGTTCGTTGAAAACTATTTTTATCGAAAATTTTATGAATTTTTGTTTTCGGCGTCAAGTGTATGTCTACAGAACAAAATATGTTACATTCACTTACTCATGCTAAAATTACTATTATTCAGCAGCATTTCTGCCAAATTGGACCGTATAACTCGGTTAAAAAAACAAACTACGCCCCTCTAAAGAGATCAGGTGTCCAAAAAAATGCTGCCTCTAACTACAGATTGTTTTTTTTACGACTGTCCACAAACACAGATCAGAGATTTCGAAGGCTAACATTGATGACTGATCAGAATTTCGGTTACATCTTCAATAAAGACGAATTCTGGATGACTTAACACCGGCAACTTCGGTGGAAACTATTTCATGCTAGCTCCAGGACATTACTTGTAATAATGCTGCAACATAGAGTAACATAGAGGCTGCTCTATAATCATTTATATTTCCTGTCAACACACAAATTGTGCAATCAGTAGAAGCCTCCGTGGTGTAGTGGTTATGCTACTTGCTTTGTAAACCAGGATTCGCGGGATCGATCCCGGGATTCTCCAGACTTTCGGATGTGTCTTTAAACCGAGGTCCCGTCTCCTTAGGTGACCTTAGCTGTTAGTGAGACGTACAACTCTCTCTCTCTCTCTCTCTCTCTCTCTCTCTCTCTCTCTCTCTCTCTCTCTCTCTCTCTCTCTCTCTCTCTCTCTCTCTCTTGTACAATCAGTAAACATCTGAGGCGTTATTTGTTTATTTTTCTTCTGCCTGTACTTTTTCTGTCCTAGTCGTCACACGACTCTGCGATTTCTGTGTTGTAATTAGTTAGGAATTCGATATTAAAAGTAAACAGCTGAGGTTCGTGCGAATGTCTGGTTGTGCCATTTTTTAACATCAAACGCCATGTATTTTTATTGCACTAACAAGGTTGTCCAAAGTAAAAATGAACATTAAATAGGTCGTTATGCAAACGGTGCAGAGGCGACCATGGGCAACAAGATTGTACGTGCGGCTGTATTAACCAATTCAGTACCAGAAACCCCTAAAGAGGTACATTTGCAAACAGTGCAGGCCCAGATCCGACACTTCAGAATGCGGTAATGCGGCGTCTGATCAGGACCTACACTGTTTGTAAAAAAGCTGAACCATTTTCTGAATAAATTCTGAAGAAAACACATCCTGACACCCCTAAATATCGAAATGGACTCCTGCCATATATGAGGTGGAAGATTCCATTTGGAACAAAAAGGGTCAACTTTAATTCACTCGGCGCCGCTTGTGGGTTATATTGTATTTTTATAGGCGTGTTTTCGTTATGTCCACACTTTCGGCTGAGTCTTTAAACTGTATGACTTTAGCTGTTGGTGGAACACACACACACGCACGCACGCGCAAGTGCCCCTGCCCATCGGGGCTTGAAGAAATAGATGGGCTGCATAATGCTTCCGCGCAGAGCTGAAACCGACCACACACGAGTACTGGTAAATCGTTTAGAGGACTTAAGCCTGCCCAGGCAAAGCGGTGCAAGTTCATGCTCATAAACCCAATTGGTTTCATTGGGCGACAGGACTTGAGATGTCATTACATCTCAAGGTCGGGTAAAAGTCCCACAAGACTGGAAGCAACGTCTCAAAATGACCTATACAGTGTTGACGGGGACATTAAACCTCAAATCAAACATAAAAACCTATTACTACCATCATGTTTAATCATACTAAAGAAGTTTTTCCATTCAAACACGGACCAACTTGTAGAGTTTACTATTTCATTTTAGTGAAGCGTAAAACAAAAGTCATAATGCCAAATACAGAGGAAAGTAGTACGATAGTTTTCAATATTATTTGATTCAGCCACACTAACATGGAGCACTGCACATAACAAGTGCTAAACTAAACTGCAAACAGATCACATTACGATAACACAGCCGTGTGATATAGTGCATTTCTTTCATACCTCCAAAACGGTATATTCTGGTGAAAAATTGTGATATTTTTTCTTTTCTATACTCCAAACATATGTTGAGGGTGCTCGTGAGGACTGTTGCATTGAGAAGGTATGACGAGAACCCAAAACCTATGTCTTTAAACAGAAATAAGAAAAATAATGTGTCCCCCTGTAAACAAATGTTTTCTCTATATAAGCAAGTTGTAGAGGGGTGTTCATTACACGGACTTAACGTGATGAAAACCACAGCCTCAGTGTTACTCAGATTATGGCTCGTGTTTTGTACGGGAATATAACCCACAAGCGGCGCCGAGTGAATTAAAGTTAACCCTTTTTGTAACAAATGGAATCTTTCACCTTATATATGGTAGGAGTCCATTTCGATATTTAGGGTTGTCAGGTTGTGTTTTCTTCAGAATCTATTCAGAAAATGGTTTAGCTTTTTACAAACAGTGTAGGCCCTGATCAAACGCCGCATTACTGCATTCTGAAGTGTCTGATCAGGGCCTGCACTATTTGCAAAGGTACTTCTTTAGGGGTTTCTGGTACTGAATTGGTTAATACAGACGCACGTACCATCTTGTTGTACATGGTCGCCTCTGCACCGTTTGCATTCTGAAGTGTCTGATGTGGGCCTGCACTGTTTGCAAATGTACCTCTTTAGGGGTTTCTGGTACTGAATTGGTTAATACAGACGCACGTACCATGTTGTTGTACATGGTCGCCTCTGCACCGTTTGCAAAACGAACCTATTTAATGTTCATTATTGCATTGTGCAAACTTGTTATTGCAATAAAAATACATGGCGTTTGATGTTAAAAAATGGCACAACCAGATATTCGCCCGAACGTCAGTTGTTTACTTTCAATATCGAATTCCTGACTTATTACAACACAGAAATCGCTGAGTCGTGAGACATCTAGGGAAGAAAAAGTACAGGCAGAAAAAAAATTAAACAAATAACGCCTCAGATGTATACTGATTGCACAAGAGAGAGAGAGAGAGAGAGAGAGAGAGAGAGAGAGAGAGAGAGAGAGAGAGAGAGAGAGAGAGTTGTACGTCTCACTAACAGCTAAGGTCACCTAAGGAGACGGGACCTCGGTTTGAAGACACATCCGAAAGTCTGGAGAAGCCCGGGATCGATCCCGCGAATCCTGATTTACAAGGCAAGTAGCATAACCATTACCACATCGTACAACCGGCTGCGTCGAAGACAGATTACTGTCTCTAAGACAGATCGCAAAAAACGTTTCATAGAAAGGGTATGTGAAGTTTTTTTGTTTGTATAAATCGGGAAGGCAATCTGTTGACTTTTGCTGCTATTGGAGAAGAAACTAAATGCATGGAGATACCGCAGCAAAATTCTGACTATATTTCAAAGCCAGATAAGGCTTTACCAGTTCGTTGAAAAATATTTTCATCGAAAATTTTATGAATTTTTGTTTTCGGCGTCAAGTGTACGTCTACGCAACAAAATATGTTACATTCACTTACTCATGCCAAAACAACTATTATTCAGCAGAATTTCTGCCAAATTGGACCGTATAACTCGGTTAAATAAACAAACTGCGCTCCCCTAAAGAGACCAGTTGTCCAAGAAATGCTGTCTCTAACTACAGATTGTTTTTTATACGACTGTCCACAAACACAGATCAGAGATTTCGAAGGCTAACACTGATGACAGATCAGACGATTTCGGTTACATCTTCAATAAAGACGAATTCTGGATGACTTAACACCAGCAACTTGGGTGGAATCTATTCCATGCTAGCTCCAGGACATTACTTGTAATAATGCTGCAATTGAGTAACATAGAGGCTGCTCTACAATCATTTATATTTCCTGTCAACACACAAATTGTGCAATCAGTAGAAGCCTCCGTGGTGTAGTGGTTATGCTACTTGCCTTGTACGAGGACCTCGTAAACCAGGTTTCGCGGGATCGATCTCGGGTCTCTCCAGACTTTCAGATGTGTCTTTAAACCGAGGTCCCGTCTCCTTGGGTGACCTTAGCTGTTAGTGAGACGTTCAACTCCCTCTCACTTTCTCTCTCACTATCGTGTGCAATCAGTTAACATCTGAGGCGTTATTTGTTTAATTTTCTTCTGCCTGAACTTTTTTCTTTCCTAGATGTCACACGGCTCAGCGATTTCTGTGTTGTAATTTGTTTGTTTGTAACATCCTCGTCAACACTGTAAATGTCATTTTGGAGACGTTGCTTCTAATTTTGTGGGAATTTTACCCGACATTGAGATGAAATGACATCTCAAGCCCTGTCGCCCAATGAAACCAATAGGGTTAACTAGAGCTGCCGCCGAACGGGCGCCAATTATACCCCCGCATGCGTTGTCCGACAAATTTTTACAAGTATTTGACCTTGAGGAAGGTCAACGTAAAGGTCAAGGTCAGGTTTGTGTATATCAATCTTAAGTACTAGTGGCAAGGTTTGTGGTGTGTGAATATTAAAGAAATCGGTCAAAGAATAAGGAAGTTATGAGCAATGTTAAAGTTTTTGTAACGGACCGACGACAAATTTTTACAAGTATTTGACCTTGAGGAAGGTCAACGTAAAGGTCAAGGTCAGGTTTGTGTATATCAATCTTAAGTACTAGTGGCAAGGTGTGTGGTGTGTGAATATTAAAGAAATCGGTCAAAGAATAAGGAAGTTATGAGCAATGTTAAAGTTTTTTGTAACGGACTTTTTTGTAACGGACCGACGACAGACGACGACAAGCTGACTCCTATATACCCCCTTCAAACTTCGTTTGCGGGGGTATAACTAGCATGGACGGTCCGCCTCGCACCGCGGTTCCTTGACAGGCTTAGATCCTCTAAGCGGTTTACCAGTACTAGTGCGCGAGCCGGATTCAGCTCTGTGTGGAAGCATCATGCAGCCCAGTAGTATACCCCGCTCTTGGCCCCAAATGACGTCACAAGATGCTCCACAAGATGGCCGCCATTTTGACCCGGCTTGACCTCGCGGGGGGTCGCTCTCGATGCGGAGTTTGAGACCAAGATGGCCGCCATAAGCAGGATGAGGTGACGCGTTTAGTAGAAACGCCCTAGACCACGGGAAGGTAGCGTCACGTCCTAGGGCACGGGGGTCTTCTATATATACAGGCTCATCTACAAGGTGGAGGGGTGACCCCTTTTTACGAATTATCGAACGTACACCGATCGTGACTGATCGATGCGTAGAATTTCTGGAAACGATGCGTACATAATCAAGGTAACGCTCTCCGGTAAGGGATTGGCAAACCCGAGTTCTAACCTACAATGACCTTTCCTCTTTGTATTGAACGAGTAGTAAGGATCGACGTCCAGGACATAAAGACAGAATCCGTACTTGTAATCTTCTCTGCTCACATTGATTTCGTTTCCGAACAACGTTAGCGTTCTGTAACAGTCTACGAACTGATCGGCGCCATAATTCGGTTGTAAAGGGTGGGCAGGGTACGACTGACCTTGGGTCATCCAAGCATTAGCACCCCCACCTCCGTTTCATTTAATTTTCGTAAGCATTATTTTCATTTTTGACACAATCATGCGGTCGTTGAGCTTCTTTCGGCGTGGACTGAATTCTTTGATAATGTCTTTCATCGATTTTCCTCGAGATCTCTCCATTACGTAGTACGCGCAGTATAGTCCGCATACGTTAGACCAGGACTGTTGGAGTTGTAGTTCGTTCATCAGGTAGGGTTTATCGAGTAACTCTTCAAATCTAACGCCGTAATCTCTAGGATCGTTTCCTACCGAATCGAAAAATTCGTACGGTCCGCGCACGGGGAAATAAAAAGTTACCCAGTGCTCCCCTCTTTCTTTGCTAGTGGCCGTGTTTGAAATGACGAACCTCCCCCTTCGTTTCTTAATTTGGTCCGCTGAGCAGATAGTCACGGGGTATCCAGAAACTATACGAGACAGTTGGTCGCTGTTCATCGTCGCTTAATATTTAAAGGTTGTCCAGTCTACCAATTGTCCGCTTTTTACTCTTTTCTTACGATCAGAGGTCTCGCCCTTATGCTCCTTTTGCAATCGAGCTAGATCTGACTTTGCCATTTC